>JAPMLY010001109.1:52500-124187 GCA_026401115.1 Tetraselmis chui | reverse complement strand
GTCATCACCCCCCCTCCTCCACACCTCTTTGACACCCACTCACCCCACTCGACAGGTATATACCACCGCCCCCCACACCCAACTCACCCCCTCACATACCCCTTCCCAGACCGCGTACATCTAACGTACCCCCCCACCAGAGGCACCCTTGCTTGGAACTGGCAGGACTTTGTATACACAGACGGCTCGAAAAAAGGCAGCTCGACCCCCCTCGGAGCAGCAGCTACCCACCCCGCCTCGGACACCGAAGTCAAAATCCTGGTGACCTCTACCCCTCCCTCCCATACAATAAATCGTGCTGAATTAGCTGGCATAGATGTAGGCCTCCAACTTGGCCGCACCCACCTCCTCACAGACAGTGCGTGCTCCCTCCGCCTCATACAAGGCTACTTAAACTGCCCTTCCGCTTACCGCCACAACATTCATCGCGACACCCTCTCAGCTATCACACACACCCTTAAAACCCGCTGCGAAGCAGGCATCCGTACACACCTCGGCAAAATCAAAGCCCACAACCATTCCCTAGGCAACGACCTCGCAGACACCCTCGCAAACCAAGTCGCGGATGGTCACCCACCCGACACTTTATACACCACAGGTTCTGAAGTCACAATAGGCCACTGGACATGGCCATACACCCTCCTCCCACAAACCCTAGGGGACCCCATACCCTACAGATACACCAACCTCAAATCCGACGCACACACCTACAGCACAAAACACACACACACTCCTCTCTCGCAAACAACCAAACACGGAGCCCTCCTCGCCCGCGCCGCGAAGGACGGCGCCGTTTTTTCTTACCACAAGAAACACTCAACCCTCACAAATATCCAGTTCACACACAAACAAGAATTCATGTGGGGCGTCCACAACACCCGCCTACTTACTCACAACCCCACCCTGCGCTGCCCCCTATGTGGTTAATTCACCAGCAACGGCCACATGGCCGGTAACTGCCCCTCTATGTCTGGTCTAAGACAGGACCGACACAACAGCGCTCTGCAACTCCTACTCTCCCTACTGGAACGCCACAACGGAGGACGTTGGGAAACCATCACCGCAGACTTCGGTAACAAACCCATAAAATCGTTTGCTTCCCCCACCCCTGCCCACACTCCACTTGACAGCCACCCACCTCACCCCACCCACATGCCCACCCGACTTGTTGCTGCTGACGAAGGTCTCTCGCCTGACTCCCTAACCTCATGCCCCGCCGTCCTCCCCCCTGAGATTCTCCCCCCCCTGCTTCGTCCCCCTGCACACAAACCTGACTTCATCCGCATCCTCGAACCCCGATTCGTTGGTCACTCCAACGGTAGCCGTCGCTACGCGTCCATAAAAAAGATTCAAATAGGGGAATGGAAGTACTGCACAGACAACAACCTCTCCCACACAGCCGACCTCATACGTGACAAATACACACCCCTTGCGAACGCCATCAGAAACCACTGGCCAGGCACAGTGGTCGACATTCTCCCCATAGTCATGAGACGCACAGGAACACCGCACTCCTCCACCATCACGAGTCTCACCTCCCTTCTCACCGCCCGCACCGACCCTCCAGATAAACTTGTCTCCAAAGCACATCTCGACACATCTCGCATTCTTGCACAACTCCATACGCATACTGTCCAATGGCTGCATCACCTCCTGCGCATATACCGCATCAAGTCCCGCACGACCTCCCGCCGCGCATCCGCACATTGCCCCCTCGCACGACCCTGAATGCACACAACCTTCGCCTCTACTTGCACCCTCCCCGGGGGGGAGTAAAACCCCCGAACACCCTTGGAGAGGTTGGATTAGGTGGTTAACGGTCTAGCCCTGACTTGTAAGTTCCCTGTATGGCATAGTTGGGAGGGCCCAGAGACAGCAGCCGACGCATCCGGCTTTTGGTGAAAAACCGGCGCATACGGTACATGTTGTAAACAATTTCAATTTCAATTTCGTTTGTTTTCCAAATGCATCACTTGTGCCAACGGCGTGAACCTCCATGCTCCATTCACACACCCGCAAACCAAGCCTCGCGCAGTAAACACGGCATCCACGCCTCCAAACCCCCTCCAACAAGTCCGACAAAGAATAGCTAAGTGGCTCACTGAGCAAGATGCTGCTAGCTAAGAGCGCTTGAGCACTGCCCGAGCGTGGCGCTAAAACGATTTGTGTAGTTTAGACTATTTTTATGGGAATTTATATGGGCTTAATTCGACCCACTCCACCAACAGCACTCGCTCTAAGTTCGCGTCTAATCATGCCGAATGACGGCTTATTGATTACTTCCCGGCTTTACTACACTTGGTTGGTACTTGGGTGCCGGCGTGCTTGACGTAGTAACAAGGCCATAGAGGGGCGCGTGCCCTTGACTAGTTTATGTTTTGGTCATACTGATATTACACGAGTTTAAATTACACTAGGGGCGAGAATAGTCGGGCATTGCCACGGCGTTACAAATTCTAAGCGCTAGATTACGCTTGTCACAACAGTAAAACAAGGACAAGCGTTACCCCTATTTTTTACACGCCGACACACATAGGTCGTCCACCTTCTGCCTTTGCGCGAGCACATCTCACGCAATGGTATCTAAGCTTTAGTAGTCTAGCAACGTGAAGATCTCTACTAGCACACGGTGTAACTACTATCCAACTAACTCATATATCAATTATGGCAGACAATCTACCATATAGCACATGTACCATTGTACCCGACTGGGGACGATAGCGGCGACGTCCAATCACCACCACCTATAACGCAGTTTGAAAACTTGTATAATGTCATTAACCACCTGCTCCTGAAGGTAGACAACGATCAAGCAAAACCGCTAGTCCCTAACTTGCTGCATACCGTTCCGTCAGTACCGGCCGACGCCGCATATGAGGGTGGGAGCGCGAACGAGTACGCCACGCTTGTATCTCCTAAGTCGACTAAGACCGCGTACATCGACCCGCGAGACGGGATTGATTTACTCCCGAGAGCGCTCAACGACATTTTGCCACCAATAAACGCATATACTCCGGGACTCCGGACACCTCGACACGACAAGACAAAAAGATTCCTCACTGTGGAAAACGAATTTCCTCCCGCGGCGGATACCGACACCTGCCGTGCTTTGGCGTTTACTTTGTAGCCGCGGACGCGGCGCTCGAAACAGCTTTGGCAACAATTCGTTCGACAAGCGCGACCGCAGCGGAAAGAGCGCACGCCTAGGCTGTGCACAACGCGGCCGTTTGGACACACAAGGCTGTCACGCAGGCCGTCGAGTCGCGACTTAGCTACGCACGACGCTTCAAGGGCAAGAAGACCCTCACAAGCGAAGAGCGAGTCGCCGAGCGCCTCGTCTACTCCCGCTTCTTTGGCACCCAAGCAGCCGACCGCGGCACCAACGGCGTCAACGGAGTCCTAGCAGCCCCGAAAGACAAACGCGTCAAAGTAAATCTCCATGCGGCCGTAGAAGATGAAGCCGCTCGAATATTAAGCAACAGACGCCCGGGAGAGGCGACGGGGGCAATTCCGATAGACTTACTTCGCGGCCGGACAAGAGTTTCAAGGACAAGGAGCACAAGGACAAGGAGAAGCGAGAAAACGCGAGAAGGGCAAGGCACGCCAAGAAAAGCGCGAGCCCGAGGCATAGGGTTGATGGTGTGCACCGCCGCGCCGAGTCCTGCAACCCAGCCTCCGACTACATGCGACATCGCGTGCAACGGAGCTTGCTCGAATGGGAGACTATCGACGCGAGCGCGCAAACCCTACAATGGATCCGGGAGGGGGTCTATACCGTTCAAAAACAACCCCCCACCCCAAGATTCAATCAAGGAGTGTCGCTACTGAACGCCACTCATGCCACTTCGCAAACCGTTAACTAGCTCGCATCGTCCAAGCCGAGGCTTGGGAGCCGTCTACCTACAACGACGATGTTTCCCGACTCTTCCTAGTGCCCAAGCCGGGCATCACCCATTGCATGCTCATGTCCCACCTACAACCGCTGAACAAGTATTGCGTGAGGAAACGACTTGAGATGGAGACGCTATTGGGGTTAAGCACCTAACCCGAAAGGGGAACTACATGTTCATCTTCGACATGCAAGACGGGTTATACGCGATGGGCATCAACACAACGGACCGCGACTACTTCACCGTGAGCGCACGCGGACAACTCTACTGACTCGCGGGGCTACCTATAGGGTAGTCCCTATCCCCCTTCTTCTTATGCAAACTGACCCTCACCTTCGTGAATTTCGTGCGAGCCCTAGACCCAGAGCTATCCTGCCTAACACCGAGCTACGGCATCAAGACCTACCTCAGACGAATGCGTTGGCGCAGGGCGAGGACTCGTCCCTACGTCGACGATTTTCTACTATTTGCGGGCTACGGAGGAGGGTACGAGTGTGACGAGTACAGTCCTGCAACAATACATTGCAGGACATTGTACATGTACTCGTTACTAATTATAATTCGTGCTTTTCCATCGGATGGACGTGCAACCTGGGTACCTCGCTACTGCAATATTAGCAAGGGTTTTGATGCGTGCTGTACGACCAGTACCTCCCGGTACGTATAGGTACGCACAATTAATCTAGCTAGCCAGATGACGAGCCAAAGCGAGGTTTCCTATGCAGAATGATCCGCGTGATTCTCCATGCTAGACGAGCCGCGTCGCTAGACTGTTGACGACGGTTAGAAGGCCCTAACGCCTTACACGTAAGCGAGTGTGAGCAGGCGCAAGCTATCTCGGCGGAAAGCTATTTAAGCCCAGTGACGTGGAGGGAGGTGACATAACCATTTTGACAATTCCTTTGTTCAATTACAATATATATTGTTAAAGTACAACATTAAGACATCTTCTCATCTTCTTTGCACCACCACTTTGCCATCAAGCAACGCCTGAATAGAACAGAACAAAACATAATTGTGTTTGCAGTTAGCTAAGGAAGGCTAACCGCCGCACTGGTTTCGGAGGCCTTTGGTCGACACACGTTTTCGCTGTCGTTTGATTTGCACGACGTTGCTTGATTGATTCGGAATGGCGTCTGTTGGACATGGTCGTACTTCATGTTGGAGGGACGAAGCTTTCCGACATTAAGCTTGTGTTATAACGTGAGCCTCGTTATGGTAAAACTTGGTTCCCCGCTAGTTCGGTTGCGACTAACGAAGAGCATATCGATGCTGTCGTTCGTGAGTTACACGCGGAAACTGGCCTTATCTTAAATCCGGATGGTTTAACGCCGTTGAGTGACGCACCGGTTCGAGTCGCGTTACTTGTCGGACAACAGCTCGTTTACGTCTACACGGCTTCCGTTCCCGTTCCGTATATTACGACCCATTTGCGTACACCTGCTCAGCTCGAGCAGGCTCTTACAGCTCAGTCGACTATCAATCCGGATGGATCTTACGTCGTACCGGAGACAATTGATATTGGAGGTCTGAATTTTACGGCCGCCAAGACGGGGTTACTTCTTGCCATGAAGCATAAGAGCGAGTTACTTCACTTTGGTTACGTGACTCAGTGGGAGACTTTCCGTCGTGCAGTTTATACGTCCTAGGCACTCTTCTATAACGATACATCAATCCCGAGGCAGTTCTTCATGTACCCCCGGTTTCCGTCGGTTGATTCTATACATGTATGGCTTCTCATTCGTAGCTACATCAATGAGTTGAGTGGACAGACACCGACTGATTTACGTGTGGGAACCCCGATGCCTACAACTAATTTGAGTGGCTTACTTGTGACCCTTACCGAGACTCAGCGCAAGGCAGCGCTTGATTCGCCACTTCAGTCCGGTAAAAACGCCCTTGAACTGAAAGATTGGCTTGAGGCGCAACCGCAACGCTTTCTTTTGCTCGGAATTACGGCTGACTCTTACGAGTCAGTGATTTGGGTTCCTACACAGTTTCTGGACCCCTAAACGGCTAGTGGTTGAATCGGAAACAGCATGCCTCCATTCCTGCTACGTTTGACTTGCTTGTCGCGGAGCTGCGGAAGACATCTATGCTCCCCAACATACGAGACGACGCGATTAACGCTCTCCTAAGCCTTACGCAAGGCAGCATGAGTTACGCTCTCTACACCCATCAGTTCAACGACTTCTTACGTCGGTCTCGTCAGCAGGTTATGGCTAATGTTTAGTGTGTTCGGTTCATCAATGGCCTAGCTAAATTTGAGTTGAAGACTCATGCCAAGTCACATCGATCACATAGGGGTTACAACGTTCAGCTTGTGGAGCTACAAAACTTCCTTAATGACGTCGTAACTGATTCGCCGCATCTCGGAGGTGTGAGGTCGACAACTGGTCCATCTACGACACATGGAGGAGGACAACCAACTCGAAAGCGCAACTCTGATGACCCTTTATTGGGCGCCTCTTAGATCTAGACGCGCAATGGTGGTGGTCGTGGCCGTGGACGTGCAGGAGGTCAAGGTGGTTGCCGTGGCCGACCTTCTTCAAACTCTTGCCGAATTGATTTCAGCGCTATCGCTAATGCGTTGACTTCTGAGGAGCGCAAGCGGCACATGGAGGAGGGACTTTGTTTCATGTGCTAAAAGAAGGGACACCGACTGTTTTAGTGCCCTGAACAGAAGGGCAAAGCGGCTGTGGATGTGACATATAAGAAGCAATGATGGTGGCAAGGCTACTCTACTAGCGAACTAGAGCAGCCGGCTACATCTACTGTTCGTCCTGAAACAATGTTAGCGACATAGGTCGTCGACACACGCTCGACATCTCCATGCCTACAGTCGCAACACATGCAACAATTGTAGCATGTCGTCGTCAGACAAAGCAGAAAGAAAGTCGTAAACATGTAACATGTAACATGTAACCAGACGTTCGATTGATTGGAATTTGGTTGACTCTGTTTTCGAGCCTCTGCACGCACGCTTTGATTTTACCTTGGAAGGATGTGCTGATGATGAAGGTCTAAACTCGCACGGTGACTAACCTCACTGCTCGCCGAATGACTCGATTCTCGACATGGATTTGTCAAGAGAACGGGTGTTCATTAATCCACCCTGGGAACAGATTGGCTGAACAGATTGGCTGAACAGATTGGCTGAACAGATTGGACAGCATTTTGAGAGATGTCATCGGACAGCTCCAACATCTATGATGGTTGTCTTTGTTCTACCTAAATGGGCGAAGTTCACTCAGCTCACTAAACACTGGAAACTTTACCATGAATTCCTTGCACGGACACAACTTTTTACTCGTCAGTCGCTCGAGAACCTAGCTCACTAGGAAGTGGTTGCTCCCGCGCCTTGGCATGTACAGCTGTGGTTAGTCGACGCTGATTGTGCTTTTTACGATCCGACCTCGCCTACAATATCTGACCAACCCACCTCGGTACTTGTACCTCTTGTCGACTCGGAAGATTCCATCGCTACGCTACAACAAGTTCCTCCGCCTGCTACAACACTAACGACTGACCTCACGGAAGCTCGACCGTTAATTCAAACCGAGCCGACTGTGAAAACTCCTGAAATTGAAATTGTTTACAACATGTACCGTATGCGCCAGTTTTTCACCAAAAGCCGTATGCGCCGGCTGCTGTCTTTGGGCCCTCCCAACTATGCCATACAGGGAACTTGCAAGTCAGGGCTAGGCCGTTAACCACCTAAGTCCAACCTCTCCAAGGGTGTTCGGGGGTTTTACACCCCCCCGGGGAGGTGTGCAATACGAGGCGAGGGCTGCGTGCATTTAGGGTCGTGCGAGGGGGCCACGTGCGGAGGTGCGGCGGGAGGTCGTGCGGGACTTTATGCGGTATATGAGTAGGAGATGATGTAGCCATTGGACAGTGTGCGTGTGGAGCTGTGCGAGGATGCGAGACGTGTCGAGGCGTGCTTTGGAGATGAGTTTGTTAGAAGGGTCTGTGCGGGCTGTGAGTAGGGAGACTCGTGATGGTGGAGGAGTGCGGTGTGCATGTGCGGCTCATACGATGGGAAGGATGTCTACCACTGTGCCTGGCCATTGGCTGCGGATGGCGTTTGCAAGGGGTGTGTATTTGGCACGGATGAGGTGAGCTGTGTGGGAGAGGTTATTGTCCGTGCAGTACTTCCACTCTCCTATATGAATCTTTTTGATGGATGCGTATCGGCGGCGGCCGTTAGTGTGACCGACAAATCGAGGTTCGAGAAGGCGAATGAAATCGGGTTTGTGTGCGGGGGGTCGTAGCGCGTGGGGGAGTATCTCATGGGGTAAGACGGCGGGACACGAGGTTAGGGAGTCGGGCGAGAGACCTTCGTCAGCATCAACAAGGCGGGTGGGCATGTGGGTGGGGTGAGGTAGGTGGCAGTCAACAGGAGTGTGGGCAAGAGAGGGGGAGGCAAATTATTTGATGGGTTTGTTACCGAAATCTGCGGTGATGGTTTCCCAACGGCCCCCGTTATGGCGTTCGAGTAGGAAGAGTAGGAGTTGCAGCGCGCTATTGTGTAGGTCTTGTCTTAGGCCAGACATGGTGGGGCAGTTACCGGCCATGTGTCCGTTGCTAGTGAATTGGCCACAGAGGGGGCAGCGCAGGGTGGGGTTATGAGTAAGAAGGCGGGTGTTGTGGACTCCCCACATGAATTCTTGTTTGTGTGTGAACTGGATATTCGTGAGGGTTGAGTGCTTTTTGTGGTAAGAGAAGTCGGCGCCGTCCTCCGCGGCGCGGGCTAGGAGGGCACCATGTTTGGTTGTTTGCGATAGGGGTGTGTGTGTGTGTTTGGTGCTGTAGGTGTGTGCGTCAGCTTTGAGGTTGGTGTATTTGTAGGGTATGGGGTCCCCTAGGGTTTGTGGAATGAGGGTGTATGGCCATGTCCAGTGGCCTATTGTGACCTCTGAACCTGTGGTGTATGTGGTGTCGGGTGGGTGTCCATCCGCGACATGGTTAGCGAGTGCGTCAGCGAGGTCGTTACCGAGGGAGTGGTTGTGGGCTTTAATTTTGCCGAGGTGTGTGCGGATGCCTGCGTCGCAGCGGGTTTTGAGGGTGTGTGTGATGGAGTGGAGTGTGTCCCGGTGGATGTTGTGTCGGTAGGCGGCAGGGCAGTTTAAGTATCCTTGTATGAGGCGTAGGGAGCACGCACTGTCGGTAAGGAGGTGGGTGTGGCCGAGTTGGAGGCCTATGTCTATGCCAGCTAGTTCAGCGCGATTTATTGTGTGCGAGGGAGGGGTAGAGGTCACCAGGATTTTGATTTTGGTGTCCGAGGCGGGGTGGGTGGCTGCCGCTCCGAGGGGGGACGAGCCTCCTTTTTTCGAGCCGTCTGTGTAGACAAAGTCATGCCATTTCCAAGCAAGAGTACCTCTGGTGGGGTGGTATGTTAGTTGCATGCGTTCCGGGAGGGGGTATGTGATGGGGTGAGTTGGGTTTGGGGGGAGGTGGTATATGCCTGCTGAGTGGGGTGAGTAGGTGTCGACGAGGTGAGGAGGAGGGGTGGTGATGGCGGGGTTAGGGAGGTGAGTGTCGTAGATAGATTCGAGAGTGTTGTGAAGTGCGGTCATGGCTGTGGGTGGCGGGAGGGTGGAGAGTGCGAGGGGATTGGCGACGAGGTATATGTCGACCATCCATCGTGTGCCGAATGGGGTGGGGGTGGGGTTGCCAGTGTGTTGGTCGGGGGGTAGGAAGGTGTTTGCGTCATTGGGGAGTGTGTAAAGGTGGTGGGTGTATGGGGAGTTGATGTATTTGGAGTGGCGGTAGGGTGTGTGTTCCCATCGGGGGAGGATGAGGATGGTTGCGCTGGGTGTGTGAGGGGCTGTGAGGTGTGCGCTGGTGATTGCGTGTTCCATGGCACGGCGCATGCATTCGTGGTCGTATTCGGGGTTGGCGATGTTGGTGCCTTGCCATGTGTGTGGGGCATTGCTGCCACTAGATGAGAAGACTATGTCTTCGGGGTAGAGGGAGTGGTAGGTGTGGGAGTGAAGGGATTTATTGAGGGGGTCGGAGTAGAGTTCTGTCTGTATGTGGAATGTGTGGCGGAGAGCTGTGAGTAGGTCTTCTCTAGTGGCCCATCTATTACGGGTGGTGGTGGCGGGTGTGGGTGAGTGGATTTCTGAGCGGGAACCTAGGCGAGTGAGGAGGTGGTAGACCTCCTCTTCGAATGTGTGCAGCGAGAGGTCGGGGCGGAAGAGTTGGAAGAGGTGGCGGACGCGGTGGCCGTTAAGGGTGGTGACCGCGCGGCCGTCGGGAGTGCATAGTATGGTGGTGTCGTGGAGTGATGGGTGTGCGTGGATGGCGAATTTACCGGTAGGGAGCATGTCGAGGTCGGGGTTGATGGGGTCGTGGTTGAATGTGATTAGGGGGTGTGACCACGGAGGGGGTCCGGGTTCTGGCAGAATGGGTGTGGTGGAGGGGACAAAGCCGGAGTTAAATGCGGTGAGGGCGGTGGGGCCGGAGGGGGTCTCACTGATGGTGTCGTGTAGTTGTAGGCATGGCGCCCACTGGACTTCGTGGAGGTGGGTGAGGTCGTGGTGTTGACCGCGAGCACACCACTCGCACTGCCATGTGGCGGGTCCCTGAGCTGGGCGGCATTGGGAATGTATGGCAAAGTGCGGGCATGTGCAGCAGGTGGAGGTGGGCTCTGTGTGCAGTGGGTCATGACAGATGGAGCAGGCGGTGGGGGAGGGGGTGGGGAGGCATACCGATGTGGGGGTGGAGGAGATGAGGCGGAAGCCGTCGTCGAGTTGTAACTGAATGTCCCATTCCGTGAGGTGTTCCGGGGCCCATTCAACCATGTACTGCGTTTGGCCGTATTCTGTGTCCTTGTGTTTGGAAATGATACGCGTTACGTCGCATGGGGGGTAGTGGTGGTCGGAGGGGGTGAGGTAATCTGTGTCTAAGTGTGTGATGGGTGCGGTGGGGGTGGGGTGATTGGTGCGTGAGGTGTAGATGCCGGATGAGAGGGTGGGGGGTGAGCGAGGGAGGTGAGGGGAGAGGAGGGGAATCCATGAGGGGTGTATAGTGGTGGGGGGGGATGCTTGTTTGGGGGTGAGGCTTGTGATGGGGAGGCGATTGTGGATAGTATCGAGGGGTTCGGTGAGGATTGCGGCGAGGAGGCGGATGGGGACTGAGAGTGGGGTGGTGGACCCCGTGAGTGTGGTGATGGATTTGCATGATTTGAGGATGAAGGAGGATGAGGTGGCTTCGAGGAGGACTTGTGGCCACGTGGTGATGTTATTTTTCCAGAGGGGGGTGAGGCGGGGGAGGAGGGAGGCGGGTGTTTTGCGGGAAGAGAAATCGCAGTAGGCTTATTTATATGTGTGAGGGTCGGTGATGTGTGTGGCTTTGTCCCGGAGTGAGGCGAGGAGGACGTTGTCTTGAGTGGTGAAGTGGGCGCGGATTGTGGAGGCGATAGGGTTGGTGAGGGAGAGTGGAGGGATGTTGTGGAAGAGGGTGCCCGCATCGCGCTGAGCTCTTACTAAGCACTTGAGTGTGGGTGGGGTGTAACATGTTGACATGATGGATTCCGAGGGCCAGTGGGAGTACGTGGTGGATAAGGTGCGGATGTGTGCACGGGCCATGTGGCCTCTATAGCCTGACTTGTTCATGATTTTATGTAAGTGGCAAACTGTGAGTTGTGCGGCGTGTGCTTTGAGGGAGGAGAGGCCGTATCCGAGGTTGGAGGTAGGGCGGTGGAGGGCGGTGCGGGGAAGGTTACGTACCGAGGAGACGGCGGAGCGGAGTGCCCGGCAGATTTGTCCTTCGAGAGTGTCGAGTTGGGAGTCGGTGAAGAGGCCGAGCTGGAGGGTGAAATGTTTTCCGATGAGGAGTCCACGGATGACCCTGATTCTGCGGGATTGTGTTAGTGGGGAGGTGGAAAGGGCGCTGATGAGGGATGCGGTGGTGCGTTTTAGTTCCTGCCAGTGTTTGGTGAAAGTGAGGGAGGTGTTTAGTTCGACCCCTAGGACTCGGTATGTGTCCGTGGGGCCGATGGAGGGAATGGGGGCCGGGGTGGAGTTTAGGGTGATGAACTGAGCTTGCAGGCGGGATGCGAGGAGTGTAGTGTTGACGAGGGTGAGGGCGTTGCATGTGCGCCGGTGATGCAACATTTGCGGATGTTGACGGTCATGCCCGTGTAGGCGCTGAAGAGGAAGAGTTTCCTGAGCTGGATGGTCATGTTGGGGGTTGAGCCCGTGGCGAGGCTGAGGTCGTCAGCGAAGCCGTGTCCTGGGTATGTGGCTGTGGGTTTATGTGGGGTCGGCGTTAGTGGCGAGGGGGCAAGGGCGGTAACCTCGGCTTCCCACCGTGAGCCAGCGAAGGAAGGGTTCAAGGAAGAGGGTGAATAGAAAGGGGGAGAGGGTGTCTCCCTGGAGGGTTCCGCGATTAATGTCGATGGAAGGGGTGGGGCCATGTGGTGTAATATAACCTGTGGTTGAGACCCCGTAGAGGTGTTCGCATGTCTCGACAAAGGTGGGGGGCATACCGAGTTGGCGCATGTGTTTGAACATGATGCGGTGGTCCGCGGCGTTGAAGGCACCTTTGAAATCCGCGTACATGACGTAGATGTCTTTGTTGTGGAGTTTCGCGTCCTCCATCGTCATAATGAGGGAGGAGAGGGCGTCGTGGATGCTGCGGTGTTGTCGGAATCCGTCCTGTTGGTCGCTGAAGATGCCGTGGGTTTCGGCGTATTTCGAGCCTGCATCTTTGATTACTGTTGTCCATAGTTTAAGGAGGTTATTCATGAGGGCTATAGGGCGGTAGTTATCGAGGAGGGAGGGGTCGCCTTTTTTATGTAGAAGGCATGTTGTGCTGTGGCACCAATCAGGAGGGGTGTAGGATTTGTGAGCGAGGAGGGAAAGGAGAGAGAAGAGGGCGGAGCGGGTCGCCGGTGGTAGGAATTTGATTATTTCATTGGGGATACCGTCGGGGCCGGGGGCTTTGCCGGTGCCTAGGGAGTTGAGGGTTTTATCGAAAGTGTCGCGGGTAATCATGTCGGCAAGGGTGAGAGAGGGGTCACCGCGGGGGTCGATGGTAAAGTTGTCGGGGTTGTCGGGGAGTTCCCACGGGGGGGTGGGTAGTTCGTGTGGGGTGGCGCAGCCGAGTTCGCTGGCGAAGTGAGAGTGTACCGCGTCAATGACGGCGGAGGGAGAGGATGCGGTAGTTTATCGGGTCTAGTAATGCGGTGGAGGGTGGAGGCGGCGCCGGCGGGGGGTAGGATTCCGCTTTTGATTTTCAATCGGCGGTGGGAGAGTTTGGGGCAGGTGTCGTAGGCCGCATTGGCTCGAGTTTTTATTTTCTTTATCTTATCTGTGGTGGTGGCGTGAAGGAGCTGGCGTATGCGTGCTTGGCATTGTTGTTTGATGGCGTCAAGGGAGAGATATTCAGTTGTGTTTAAGAGGGCTTGGGCGAGGGGGAGGGGGCCGTTGTTTTTGCTGCATTTACGGAGTTTGAGTATGTGAGTGCGTGTCTTATTTGTGAGCCAAGTAGGGTCAAGGGACGCTTGGGGTGGGCGGGGTTTTTTGGCGGGGAGGAGGGGCCAAACTGTGGCTGCGTGGTCCATGTGTTGGGAGAGGAGTGTAGTGAATTGTAAGGCAAGGGTGTCGAGGGTGTCGGGGGAGGCCGAGGTGTGTGAGGTGTTGAGAATTTCTGCGTGGAGGGCGACCGTTTGGTTGATGAGGTCGGGGGTGCTTGATTGGTACGCTTGTATGTGGTCGGGTGTGAGAGGAAGTTGAAAGTTGAGTTTGCGCGTCTTGTGATGTGTGTGGGGGTGGGTATGGGGAGGGGGGGGGTGTGCCATGAGGGAGAAAGGGGCGGGGATGACGAGGTGGATTACAGAGTGGTCAGTAAAGTGGGAGGGGGAGGGGAATATCGAGCAAGAGGAAGGTGGGAGGATGAGAGGTGAAGGGGGCGTGGTGAGCCAGTGGTCAAGGCAGCCTCCGCTGCTGGGGAAGGTAGGGATGGGGTTGTGGAGGGGTTGGAGGTGGGATTTGAGTAGGGAGGTGAGGGCAGGGTGACCTGTACCTGTGGTGGTGGTTGATTGGAAGTCCCCTCCCCATAGGATGCGGTGTTGCGGGTGGTCGTCAGCTAGGCGGAGGCCCCATGTTGCAACTTCTACATATAGGCGGGTCAGTTGGGGGGTGTAGAGCTGGGGCATGTAAGTACCTATAAGGAGGTAGGGGGTGCCTGAGTGGGGAACGAGGTTTAGTCCGGCGATATGGGGGAAGAGGTGGGGGGGCGGGGTTAGGACAGTGGCAGACTGGAATGAGGCTCTGCGGACCGCGAAGAGAACGCCTGCGTTGGGTAGGGGCAAATCTGAGTAGCATGGTCGGGAGCTTTTGAGGTGGGATTGGGGGAGGGGTATGCGCCAGCGGGATTTGTGGGTGTCGTGGTTGGTTTCGGTGAGGATAAGGACGTCCGGACGGTGTGAGGTGGAGAGGTGTTCAACATCCATAATGGAGGTGTGGAGGCCGCGGGTGTTGAGGGTGATGAGGTGTAGTGGTTGGGATGTGTGGTGTGGGAGGATGGGGGAGGGGAGGGAGGGGGTGGTGCTGGGGGGGTCGTCGGGGGGGCGTTCGACGGGCGGTGGTTGGAAGGGAGGGGGGAGGAGAGGAGGGGAGGGGGGGAGGGGGTGGGGAGGGGTGGGAGTTCAGGGGGGGGGGGGGTGGTGTGGGGGGGTGGAGGGCGTCGAGAAGGCGGGGGCGTCCCAGTGGGAGGGGGGCGGAGCGGAAGGTGTGGTTCCATAGGAGAGTGTGGAGGGAGTATACCGAGGTCCGGGGGTCGAAGGAGGGGGGTTGTATGGTTGGTCCGGGGGGGCTGTTGCGATTAAGTAGGTGTGTAGGAGGGCGTGGGTACCGCACGACCATGCTCCGTCGGAATCGTTTTGGCGAGGTGGGTTGAGGGATCGTAGGGTACCGACGGGAGGGGGGGGGGAGGAGTTCCAGTCAGAGAGGAGATTGAGAGAGCGGGCGAGGAGGTCGGGCGGAGGAGGGTGATGAAGAGAGTCAATCCATGTGGCTGAGGTGTGAGTTAGGTGTAGGAGGCCGAAGTGTGAGTGTTGCCATGTGAGGATCACTAGAGAGTGGTTAGGCGTCCCCGGACGGGGGGGGGCGCCTCGGTTGGCGAGGTTAGTCCAGTGGCTGGGGTATTGGGAGTTGTGGTGGTGATTATCGACTTCGTTGTTAATGATAACTTTGTACGAGGCGGTGGGAGTGGAGTGGAGTTTGGATAACGTCGTAGCAAGGCAGTAGAGGTTGGAGAGGTCCTGGTAACGACCCCATTGGAAGGATAGGACCGCAGAGGAATCGAGGCAGCCGATGGGTGTAGGGAGGCCGTATTCAAGGTTTAGGTCGAAGAGGTAGTTATGTAAGACGGTGCAACAGGTGCGGGGAGTAAAGTGGGCCGGGAGAGTTGGCGGAAGCATGGAGGTAGTAGTGTGTCGTCGGATATCTAGCTGGGGGGTGGGGGGTTGGTTGTGGGGTCTAACCTCTGGGCCTTGAGGCCCGTCTTGTGGGGGACTAATGATGATAAGCGGTCTTGCCGGCCGAGGCTTGTGGAGGGCGAGGGTGTGAGGCTCCGGAGGGTCCGTTCGTCGACATCTTGCGCATTTCGGCGAGTAGAAGCTCCTTGGAACGGGTGGTCTGTCGGAGCTTAGGAGAGGGTGGTAAGTGTAGGGATGGCGGTGAGAGGAATGAGAGGGTAGGGGAGGGGGGATTGAAAAATTGTAAGCAATGTGTGGTAGGTATTAGAAGGAGGGCGATGGTGGGAAGCTTTGACAGAGGGGGCTGTCGATATCGTATCAAGTGTGCTTCGGGGCTTCCGAGAGAAGCCTCGGAGCAGGCCTAAAGGAAGTGGGGACAATAGGGGCTGGGGAATACGTGCATCGCTGAGAATGTTACGGGTTCGGGACTGCTAGACTGATTCTGTAAGGGAGGGGCGATATTTCCGGGGCAAGGGGGTGCGCGGGGGGGCGGGTGATCGGTTAATTATTCGGGTAGAGCAGGTCGGGTGGGCTAAACTCAGCAGGGGGAGCACTGTCATTATCACAACGACGGGCGAGTAGGGCTGAGCATGGGGCGTGTAAAAGGGGGAGGGAGAACGAGTGCACTAGGGTATACAATGTGGTAATCGCAGGTAAGCGCGAGTGTCTGTTGAGTTAGGCGTGCTATCATGGTAAAAGTAAAAAAGGGAAGAAAGGTTAAAAAAAAGGAAGAAGCGGAGAGGCGCAACGACTGGAGCGAGTGAGGGATAGAGCGAGGGAGCAGAGGGAGGGCAACATGGAGAGGGGTGACGGGGGTGACTGATCAGGGCGGTGGTTAGTGCAGTGGTAGGAATCAGGCCTGTAAAAAAAAATTACTAGGGAAGAAAACGACTTATTGCGAGTTACGGGATGATGAATTTTTTATCGAACTGTGCAGCTCTTTGGCTGGGAAGCACTAAGGTGGGGAGAGGGTTTCGATTTAAGTGCGTTGCTAACAAGTGTATCAGTGCAAGCTAACGGGAGGGGACGCTGGGTGCTAGACATGGCCGTATTGTGGGACGGGGGGTGGCGGTCGGCGAGCGGCGAGTTCGGGCGAGAGGGAGCGTGTAGGGCAAGGGCCGGCGCGACAGGCCAGACAACTTGAGCAGCTGCGAGTGGACTAGTGTAGTTGTGGGGTAGGAGGGTAGCATGAGAGGGAGGGGGGTGTCGATGAGTACTGATCATGGCAGTGGCTAGTGTAGGGGCAGGAATCGGGCCTGTGTAATAAAATTTTTCTCTGATTAAAGAAAACGATTTTCGAGGTTCATGATGTTGCATTATTGGTCGAACTTTACAGCACAGTGGCTAGGACGCACTAAGGTGAGGGAAAGGCATCGGTTTAAGTGCGCGGTTAATGAGAGTATCAGCGTGGGCTATCGGGAGGGGACGGGGGGTGTTAGACTGGTCCTTACTGTGGGACAGAGCGGGACGATCGCACCGGTACATGTCGTCTGTGTGGGTTGGTGAGTCAGCGGCCCGTCCCGGGTCAGTGGTTGACCTGGGGGCGGCGAGGACCAGAGGCGTCTGGAGTCCTCTGACTCGTGAGGGTTCCAATGCCGGGTCCAAGTCTTGGGCGGATGGGGGTGGTTGGGGCACAGTATTGAGTAGAGCGAGCGGATGTCCCGAATGACAGCTCCGGGGGTTGTATGGGTCCGCGGTGGGCGTATTCGCGGGCCGACGGGCCCGCAGGAGCACCTGTTTGTAAGTGGGGAGGGGGTCAGGGGACGAGGACATGGTGGTCGAGTGGGGTTCGATCAGTGTGGTTGAGTTTTGTTGGGTTGTTTTCGGTTTTCGAGTAGGTTGCGTGTGTTGGCGGCACACGACCAGGTCAGATGGGACCTGGGTTCGGAGGATGTAGGCGGCGGACGGTAACGTCCGGACGCTCGGTGGGGCGCGGTGTGGTGCGCCGTCCCCGGGAGGGGGAGGTTTTTGTAAACGATGGTTGTTTTTGGCACGTCATAGTACTGGAGTGGGTACATGTTCGGATTTCAAAGTGGGTGGCGCGAGAGCTGTCGAGGAAATAAAATTCAAAACTCTGGAAGCTGCGCCTTGCTGTGTGTACCGTTTGGTGTCGCTACGGATCCACTGACCTGGGTGAGCTAGGCTCGGTTGGGGAGAGGTGGACGGTGCCTGTTGTTCAACGGGCCCTATGTCCACCAGTCTGTCGCTCATCGGGAGGCCAGGCCCGGAGCGAAGACGGTCGGTATAGCTCATTCAAACTGCCGACCCATCCCCGATATGTGGTTCAGTAGTACTTTAGTAGTACTTTGGATCTTTTTACTGTCTTTAGTGACGGTAGGATACGTTTTTGTGAAAACTCCTGATGGTGGACACAAGATTTCTGGCTTGGTGGATTGCGCTGCGACTCTTGACTTCGTATCTGAGGACTTCGTACGACGCTTTGCTTTACATACTCGTCAGAGTATGCAACTACACAAGGATGAGATGCAGGCACGCGCAGAACCGTCTACAACACCACACTTCGTCAGAGGAGACAAGGTGTCAGACGACACAACCAACCTGTTTCTACGCGAACATCCCAACAGGAAACTTAGAGACATGCATCTTGGACCTTTAACAACGGAGGAGCAAATTGGGAAACATAGTTACCGATTGAAACTTCAAGCGACAGTACGCTTGCGTCATTTGTTCCATGTGAACAATTTACGACCGTGCTCTACCGCTCCACTACGACCAGATGTCCCGGTGATTGTTCATGAAGGCGACGACGAGGAGGTCGACGTCTCGCTCATTTCTGTTGTGTGCATCAAGTCGCTACCTAGACGTCGAGGCAAATATTTGCTCTTCATGACGCACTTCAATGATGACGGCATTCCACCAGTATGGCACCGGTTGAACGAAGTACATCGAACTACAACGTTACACGATTTCTTGGAGACACCCCAATGGCACAAGTTCGCCAAGAGCCAGGCATACATCGACTTCATGCACGCTCACCCAACGCGCATTCCTGAGTCCCAGTAACTACTTCAGTAAAGGAGCTTAGACCACGGAGTATTGCTTCGCGGCAGCCTCAGAGATCCGTCAAGAGGGGGAGGGGTACGAGTGTGACAAGTACAGTCCTGCAACAATACATTGCAGGACATTGTACATGTACTCGTAACTAATTATAATTCGTGCGTTTCCATCGGATGGACGCACAACGTGGGTACCTCGCTACTGCAATATTAGCAAGGGTTCTTATGCGTACTGTACGACCAGTACCTCCCGGTACGTACAAGTACGCACAGTTAATTTAACAAGCCAGATGACGCGCCAAAGCGAGGTTTCCGATGCACAATGAGCCGCGTCGTGATTCTCCATGCTAGACGAGCCGCGTCGCTAGACGGTTGACGGCGGTTGGAAAGCCCTAACGCATGACACGTAGTAAGCGAGTGTGAGCAGGCGTAAGCTATCTCGGCAGAAAGATATTTAAGCCCAGTGCCATAGAGGGAAGTGACAAAACCATTTAACAATTCCTTTGTTCAATTACAATATATACTGCTAAAGTACAAGCATTAAGACATATTCTCATCTTCTCCCATCTGCACCACCACTCTGCCATATCAAGCAACGCCTGAACAGAATAGAACAGAGCAGAACAGAACTGTGTCCGCAGTTAGCTTAGGAAGGCTAACCACCACAAAGCGCTCACCTAGCGCCAACGCCTAGCCAGCCTCCCGGACCGTCTCGGCCTGCTCCGCCACCTCACCAAGGGCTTCTAGACACCAACTCAAGTCGGATATCACCTAGGATTCGACATTGACACGTCGCCAGTCTATTTCTACGCTCCGGAGTCAAAACTCGCCAATATCGCGCAGTAAACAAACAACTAATCGGACGAGCTACACGGAACGCACATTGGCTACCCATAAAGTACCTTCAATCAATGGCGGGCCAGGCACAATACCTTTTCTTGGCTATCCATGCAGCCCGATTCTTCCTCCGCGAGCTACACTCCGTCGTCGGCGAGAAGTGGGGAGGCCTCGTCCGGCTAACACCACAGTCTGCGTCGCGACCTACAATGGTGGACACAAGTGCCTAGTTAATCAAACGGCAAGCCTATCCACAAGCCAATCAAGACCACGTACATATACATTGACAAGTTGGGCTACGGATGGGGAGCGCTTTTGAACGAGCGCGTCGAGGCTCTAGGATTTGGAGCGCCGAGGATGAAAAATAGCGCAATACATGGAAATAGCCGAAGGCCGTCCGTCATGCCGTCGAGAGTTTCTTGCCGTAGCTGGCCGCCCGCAACGTCCTCATGCACGAAGACAACCATGCAATATGTCATGTTTTGACATGCCTAACCTCCCACTCACTAGTCAGTATGGACGAACTACGACGTCTCTTGTGCTTCCGAGACACAAACAACATCAACCTACGAGCGCGCTACATCAAGCGACCAACGTTTGGGCCGACAAGATAGCCGACACCACGACAACGACGACCGGAAGCTCCACCCAGTGTTTTTTGCGGAACTCGACGCGAGGTTCGGACGACACTCTATCGACTGCTTCGCGTCCGCACTCAACACACTTCTCCCCCGATACAACGCCGGATGGAAGGACCCGACTTGCGAAGCCGTGGACGCCCTACACCTATTGGACTCAGACTGGCGCAAGGAAAACAACTAGTGCAACCCCTTGTGGCCCCTATTACCCAACCTCGTCCAAAATCTGCGACGAAGCGGCGCACGTGCCATTGTAATCGCCCCGAGATGGACGGGCAAGATTTGGCACCATGCACTCACCGAGATGGCCTCCGAGGAATTAATCGTCACGACCCGCCAAACTTGTTCCAACCCGGGCGGCGGGCGCTACGCGGTACACAAGGCAGTCCTCATTGGGCTGTTTAAGTATTTCGTGTTCCCTCCTTGTGGCTCTACTTAAGACGAGGAATTGTGAGCGCTACATCGGCTCTTTTTTTGGACTTACACATAGACCTCAGACTTTGTGACTAGCGGCCCGGCCGAGCTTCCATGCCAAAGTACATATTCACCGTCACTGCCAGCACCAACCCGTGGGTCGAGAAGATGTAGCCGTACATGATCAACATTCTCGGTTCGGACGTACTCGGCGCGAAGACCCTGGCCTCCTCTCCGCAGCATGGGCACACATCACAACAACGACGTACGGCAGTTCTATCCGCCGCTTCTTCGACTTTTGCGACGAGCACATGCTCGCGCCGCTAGCGGCAACACCGGCACACATGGCTAGGTCAGCTCGGGACCATAAAGGCCTCAAGTCACAACCATATATGTCCGCAGTCAATGGCTTCTTCAAGGACCACGGACTCGAAGCAGTTGCCCTCGGCGACCTCGTTGCTAAGGCACGTAAAGGACTTGCCGCGTCGCATGCTACGATCGACGACGTACCGGCACGCGTACACTTGTCAGCTTCCATCGTCGTCCAAGCCCTACGCATGGCCCAAGCCCTACGAGTCCAACTCATGGAATCCACAACGCATGATGCCTTGACCACAAGTCCAACACGTGATCAAGGACGACTATTGAGGACATGCACGACAATAATAGTATTGTACTTGTTCTTCATCAAAGGAGGTTCCGGCATCGACTGCCTTACGGAAGACCTCGTCGCCTCCAAGACCGACGGCATTCGTTTGTACCATCGCACAAGGAAAGGACAACGCGGTGTATCAACATGATGTAAATTAATGTGCCACCTACCGCCTAATGTCATATCATAGCCCATTTATCTAAGTGCTAGCGTATGACATCACTTTTTTCCTTTGAATAAGAGTACATGTATCTTAGCGATATTCAATGACTCTTTTATTGTCATCACGGCAGTACCACTGCATCGCCGTATTTTCCCCGGACAGTACGGAGTTACTAGGGCATCAGTATCTCTTCTAGGTAGTCATTCTTTTCAAGATAGTTCTATGAGCTTGTGCGATAAGGCTAAAAAAGACGGTACAGATAATCTCAGATAATCTGTATCGATATAGTACTAGTTTCGTTTAGTTAGCTGGCACCACAAGCTACATGTTCGATGGTTGTTTCTAGAACACCTTTGGCGTGGATATGTAAGACGGGGACTTATAGGCCATGGGGAGAGACCCAAACTCGTACATACCATGGTTGTGCTGAACTCCGAATCTGAAAGTTCAGTTCAGACTGAACTCAATTCATGCGGTTCAGTTTGAATTCAGTTCCGACTAAACTGAACAGCGGTTCAGTTTGAATTAACCTTTCAGATTTGGCTACTGAAACGACTGAACTGAATTCAGTTCCGCGCGGAACTTATCTGAACTAGGCCCTGAACCGGGCCGCAACTGTCTAGCAACAAAAAAGATCTTACAAGAAAAAGCAGTGGAGGCCACCAAGCAAAAAGAAGGAAAGAAGAAAAAACCTAATCCCAAGGAACAGGAAGGCATGCCACAGCATCGGCACCGCCCTCCAGAAAAGCGTCGCGGAGATAGGAACCCAGAGTGCCATGAAGAGCAACAAAAATACGTTGCATGAACTCACGTCGCACATCCCCAAAAAAAACGCCGAAACGGAACAGAAGTAGATCGACGAACAAAATGCTGCATACGGACAAAAGTGTAAGAGGAGTCTAGCAACGATGACAATGAATAGAGTGATTATGCAAAGACGAAGAAAATGTAACTGACACCATAGTTACAAGTTGTGATGTCTACGCCCCTTGCCCTCCCGACCTCTTGGCCTACCATGTGCACTTTGTTACATTTAATGTATCAAAACATGAAGTGGTTGCCACGGCTGCCAGCTGTGAACTCTAGATCGCGAATTAGCTCGTCACTCGCTGCAAGCTCACGAACAAATACTAGTCTCTTGCAATCACTGTCCAGCGCTTGCTCCTCACATGTTGTTGCAATCTGCCGGGCGTGATGCAGCTCAGACGGAATATCTTATTTTGGCTGTGTGACAGTTCAAGTTGGGTGGGCAGACTGCGTGGGTGGGCATACGAGGCGCCGCTGCTGCGAGGGCGGCGGCCGGCTGTGTTGCCCGGGGTTGCAGCGGCGCCGCCATCTTGCTCCTCCTCATTACCGCCAATACCGCCGGCGTCGATCAACACGTCGTCGTCCTCTCCTGCGTGAGCAGATTCGCGTTGCAAGGGCATGTTGGCATATAAGACGACAAGTGGAAACTAGGGAGTGGAAAGTGGAAAGACACTGTGTGTATGCTGTGTGTTGTGGGTGGCTGCTAAGGGGCTAAGGATTACGCGGCCGATGTACGGCGCTTGTGGTAAAGAGTGCGCAAATATCTGTCATATCGATAGCGGAGCACATAGAGCTATCTCTTGGATGAAATTTGAGGTGTTTAGAGGTAGTTCAGTAGGGGTCAGTTCAGTCGATTTTTTCTGAAAGTCCAGTCTGAACTGAATTCAGGCAGTTCAGTTCAGTTTTGGCCGGCGCCCGCCGGCGGCGCAGCGGCGGCGGCCCCGGAGAGGGGTGCGCTCGCAGGCCCGTCGGCACCTACCTCTACCTCCACGCGGTGGGCGCTGGTAACCCCATAGCCGTGCTAGGCCTGGCACGGTAGGGGGCTGAACGAGGTACCGACAGCTGTGATCCGCGGGATCAGCAGCTGTCGGGAAGCCCTGTACGGAGGGTTTTGGAAAAAACATAATATCCGTACACCAGCACAGGGATCTCCCGCTCGGCCAGTCCGATATGTCTTTTCCGCGACTAAATACTCGCAAATACTCTCCCGACGATGCGGCGGGGGCGGCGTTTGCGAAATAATTTTTTTGCGAAGAAGGGTACGGACGGATCAGCGGAGGGACGAGGTTGTTGGAGCTGGCGGCGGACAGCTGGGAAGCAACGCTAGGGCACGGCGCTCGCTAGCAGCCGCCAGCCCTGCGAGAGACTAAGGTCTCCCATGGGAGCGAGGCCTGATGCTACGCAGGACGGAGGTGGGTCGCAGCCGGAGGAGCGGCACGGTCTGGCGGCGGCGGTCCTTAGGATCGCCCGCCGCCGGAAAAGCCCGGTACGGGAGGTTTTTGGAAAAAATCCCGTACCCACCATCTTTTGAGGACCGGCGACTCGATCCCTGTGTTCTTCTAACCCCTCCCCTTGTCGGTACCCGGTTATCGATAGGCTGCCTGAGGCAGTGTGCGTGCCTAGGGTTATCGTAACGGCACACTGCTCATAAAGGCGACCCCCTGACAACGTAAACCACCGGGGGAGGGTACGGACGGCCACAACGGGATCAAATAGGTGTTGGAAACAGACGGAACAAGGACATGGGACAGGAGAAAATCTGGCCCGGGGGCAGGAGAGCCAGCCGGACACCGTCTGCAGCCTAGTTATTTTCCCTTCTCAGCCCCCGAAGGAGGGGAGAAGACTCGGCTAGGTGGCGAGCTGCGTCGGGAGGAGCATCTAATATCTCGGGCGGAGTAGAGCACGGATCGAGACGGGACTGACGACGACCTGAGCGAGGGGGTTTTTCACTTGCCTTCCCCCCCTAGCTCCGGCAAGACCGGAGTCGCACAGGAGCCGAGGTAAGGCAGGTGAACAGCCTTGCTGCTCAGCAACCCCGCAGCGGCTGGAGCAGGCCGCGTATCGTGGAGACTAGCGATACTTTTTTATCTCATACTGTATCCAAAAAAAAACACGTATAGATCAGAAAATAATAAATACGTGGATACGTGTATGTTTTAGACGGTATCGTCACTGCCACTGGAGAGGTTGGGATTAGTGGATTCACGGTCTACTCCTGCTTATAAGTCCAATTAAACATAGTACATGGCAGGCCCAGAGATAGCAGCCGGTTTTTACTAGTATTGTTGTAAACAATTTCAATTTGAATTTCAATTTCAGTTTTGGGCTGAACTATTGAGCTCGACTGAACTGAGCTGAAATATGCACAACATTGGTACAGACCAGATTTACGCCACACCTAGCTTGTAAAAAACCCAATTCCTAAGACAATCTTATTAATTCTCTCTACGGTGTGTAATAAGATCTAGAGATTGGGAGGCTCTACTATGAGTCTAAGGCTACCAACTTAGCCTAACCAAAGTAGCACCTCACACCTAATGTACTCGCAGAGGTTATTCACGTGTTACCGTTTCTCGATTCACATCGACGCTCTATCTCGGGAGGAAAATTCCTAGCTAGGAGCGGGCTGGGCAATTAAGTAGGCAGAGATTCAAAGAAACACGCTAGATGGACGGATAACACTGTTACATGTTGGCTACACCAGGTTACGACATTACTACAGGAGCGTCCCCCCCCCCCCCCCCGACGGATTTTGTTGGACGTCGTATTCCTTACGAAAGGGAGCAGCGACCGCCGCCTACAACGTCGGGGTCACGCTACCGAAGATTAAATACTTCAGCGGCTGGTCAATCGAGTCGAGCGTAGTCATGGACTACATCGACCCTACTGCCCTTGCATGACGATCAGAGTGGCTCTTCTTCGGCTGGCTCACACCTTGGGGTGGCCAACCTACGATCAACCTCACAACCTGCACAATGGCGACAACATGGCAAACGGAGCCTCCATATGCTTTGTAAATGGTCACATTGATATTATAGAGGTTTAAGTTACACTTGGGGCGAGAATAGTCGGGCGTTGCCAGCAAGACGTTACAAATTCTAAGCGCTAGACTACGCATGTCACAGTGGTAAACCACGGACAAGCGTTACCCCTATATATGACGCGCCGACACACAGAGGTCGTCCACCGTCTGCCTTTGTGCGAGCACAGCTCACGCAACCCAGCACCCTCCCGATTCCCTCAATTAGTGTACACTCTTCCCATAAAGTCCGTTACTAGCGGCACGTATTTAATTACGCGCCACGCAGTACCGCGATGGCCATGCAACTCGATTGGGGGGTAGAATAATGATTTTCGAACAGCACACCACGGCGCGTTGTTCACTGACGTGAGCACCTTTACCGGCACGCCCCAATTATTGTGGGCACCCACGTTGGATTTTCGGCCCATATTTTGCGGGCCGAAATTCGTGCATGTGCATGTTATGCACGCTTCTATGCGCGGCTCGGCACACGTATTGTCGCGACAAGCCGGGAGACTACTCGACACTGGGTTCTCAGCATGTTTGCACAATTGCGCTAATATCCGCCGACTGTGTTGCGCCCGGCCGTCTACAAAGCGGCGACACCGAGAATGGCATGTCGTGTGCACTGGTTTTTCTTGCCTCGTGCCCGGAAATACCACCAAGCAGCACGGGCTGGGGGCCTATTGGGCTTGAGGGGCAGTTGACTTGGAGTGTTAGCACCCTGGCGCGCGGATCATTGGCCTTAGAAACTTGTGCATCGCCGGGCGTGAAAAATGGCGGGGAGCTTTCAAAGTACCCTAGCACGGGCCTTCATCTGGCCGGCGGCAAAGGGCACGGCACCATGCCATCATGGGGCATGAAATGGGCAACGCCGTGAATAGAAGAAATATAGAGCGGTGATTGTTGAGCGTGTTAGCGGAGCGGGTATGCGGGTACCACCTGTCTAGGGGTTGCTAGCCCCGCGCGAATGTGGCAGATTTTGAAACCCTAAAAGCTTTATTTGGCTGTACGAGGGCTTGGATGACATCGGACGGCGGATTTGACGCGAAAACCGGCCGGTAGGTTGAAAACTTATATTTACTTGGGGGAAGGGCTTCCACTTGCAACTTAGTTTGCTCGAATCGGACACTGTACGGCGAAGTTAGACTTTTTTAAGCCTCCCAAGCTGTGGTTTTCCGGCCCCGATCCCACCCACGTCAAGCATATTAACGGCACATGCCATCACACCCACGTGCTCCCATGTTTGCGGACAACATGCTGGGATCATAAAAACCGCATGTTGTGTCGCCCATTTCGGGATTTTTTACGAGCCAAAGTGTGGCAAATCCGAATTCCGGGGCGCCCGAATCAGGGTATACCCCGAAATCGGGGTTGGGCCGCAAACCCTAATACGTCATATCGTAGCCGTGACGGGCCCCATTTGTGCCCCGCTTCCCCCTTAGCCTTACCGTTAACACAAGTTTTGGCCCGCCTTTTCAACGAGCTAAAGTACAGTTAAACCCTAGAAACCCTACATGGTAAACACCCGCCCTACGCGAAAGGCCCTATTTCACTAGTAACGGACTTTATGGGAAGAGTGTATGTACTGGGCCGTAGGACCCTTGCGAGCAGAACATGTAAGAAATAAAACGTTTGGCAAACTAAACATCCACCTTCTTTGTAAATTACAATTAATAATGTCCGGAATGTTGTGGAGGAGCGCAGAAGAATGCTGTGCTTTGGATTCCGTGATCCTCTCGTCACTCTCGCCCTCCTCTTTCCCCTCCCACTTTCCTAGTCCGTGCTCATCTGGTTCTTCTTGTAAGCAATAAAGCTGTAGCGCAGAAGAAAACATAATTGAAATTTGTGTCACTATTTAACCGCTTTCTTCGTACACGCCCCGGTATCGATACCCATAATTTAATTCAACAAACTGTTTTGCTGCGCCCTGCCGCACCGCACCGCTCTCGCTCTGTTCCTTCGGGTAGGACCATCCAACAACGCTGGAGGCGACGGTTCCTGTGATCACGGCTCGGGCTTACAGCAGCCATGGCGGACGACGGAGCAACGCAGGCCCTTTGGGGCTCGCTGGGCGATGAGGACTTCGATATCCTGCCGTCCGGCCAACTGGGCTCCCTACTTCCAGAGGTGCGCCGCCCCAGTAAAACCACAACACTGCCCTTCCGCCCAATACTGACGCACACCGACGGACAAAACTCACCGCGCTGCGGTCCTCGACAGCCCCGTTACGGAATCCATGCCGCTACATTATATATATTATATATACGAAAGCTTGTAATCTTACCAGCAGTACTCCTTCATTCGACGCTGTGTGACTCACTTGTTGCGGCGTGATTGCAGGTGGGTAGCCTGAAGGTCGAAGGCGCAGCCGGCAGCCCAACCACTCTCCCGCTCTACTTAGGTCAGTCAGCCCCTGCCTACCCTCCCTCAGCCTCTGAAAGTCCGGCGAAACCTCCCTACCTACACGCCCCTCCCACATTTTCGCAGCCACTTACCTCCCAAATCTGAACAGTCTTCCTTCTCCGAAACGGCCAACGGAAGGTGAAAGTGTGTTAGGCATCGGGACGTCAGTAGTATGGGCTCCTCCACCTATCACCCTATTCCACACACAACTCCCCGCCCCCTCGGTCATAAACTGGCCTCATGGCGCAGCCCCATACCCTCGCTGCCTGCACCTTCTACTCACGCTGCTCCCTGGCGCTGCGCACACTGCATCAGGTGTGAATGTGATCACGCGAGGCTCATCCAACGCCTCAATCAGAGGACAGAACACCGCCGCGGGCGAGTCCACCGTGGAGCTGGCGGCCAGCAGCGTCTCTAAGTACCACGCCACCCTGGAGCTGCACCGCGAGGGGCTGCTCTGGTTCCTCACCGACCTCGGCTCCACTAACGGAGTCTTCATCTCGAAATCCGGACGCAGGTTGCGCTGCCATCCGCACTGCAAGTATGGAATGTCAAGCGGCGACCGTGTCAGGTAGGGCACCTCTCACACAACACTTTGCACTTCTCCTTTACCCTACACCCTTTGCTACTGAAGTTTACATGCCGTCATTTTATCCCGAAGCCCAGTGATGCCTGCTCTTTATTGAGCTGTGGCACGCAAATAGTTGCACAACGGAATGACTTGCCGTCTATCGAACACGCCAACGCCTCATCATCCATCAGGTTTGGCGATGTGGAGGCGGCGGTGCGGGTATGGGCTGTGGAGGGTGAGGAGGGAGGAGAGGATGGGGATGATGGACAGGAGGAGGCTGAGATGCATGCCGCATTGCCCTCGCCGATGCCGCCAACGACAGCAGAGGAAGAGCAGCGGCGAGCGGTGTGCACCATCCCTCCCTCCCCTCTCCTCCCCTTTCCCCCTCCTTTTGTCTTATCACTCCTTTGGCTGCTAACCAAGGCATCTGCTGCTCAACGTGTGTTGCTGCTCAACGTGGGAGACAGTGATGTGTTTCGGATGTGCCTCAGAGCGTCTCCTTTGCAGAGCCGGGAGCGGGGGCAGGTGTTGTGGGTGGTGATGGTGACCAGGGTGACGGTGCGGAGGAGGGTGTTGAAGGGGGGGAGGGCGTGGATGAGGACGGGACTGAGTTAGGGGACGATGAGGCGGAGCAACTGGGCGCGGACACCGTCCCAGAGGAGGACCTGGGCGAAGTTGGAGGGGAAGGGGGAGAGCAGAAGCGTCGATCGGTGCGATGACTTTCGTTATGCCCTCTGTTGCATTCACATCGCACATTCCATCGCGGGGGGGCGCTGCTGACCTGCCCTGGCCTCCATGCGCCAGCTGTTTGGTTGGTTGTGCAATACTCAGTGGCTGAGATGGGCGACTGGGTGCCGGTCGAAGGGTGCGCAGAGCGTGGAAGGTGCGCAGCCGGGGGTCGCAGGTGCGGATATTGGTGGCGGTGCAGCGACAGAGGGAGGAGCTGCCCAAGGTGGGGTGATAGGAGAGGAAAAGGACAAGACTAACCAGGAGGCTGGTGTCGGTGAGGTGGGATGTGCTCCCCGCCGGCCTGAAATTGCGTTAGTCTGATTGTGCGCTTGCGTTTGGCTCAGTGTGAATGTGCGTGCGTGCGCGTAATACTGTATGCTTTGGTATATTAAAGCGCACGCGCGCGCGCGCGCGCGTGTGTGTGTGTGTGTGTGTGTGTGTGTGTGTGTGTGTGTGTAGGTGAGAGTGTGCGTGTCCGAGAGAGAGTTTGTCTGTGTGTGACTTGAGCAGGCCTATCGAAATGTCGCACGCTTTACTGATCCTTGTCATTCGATATCAAAACGTAGCTTCCGTCGTTAAAGATATTTTCGCCCTTCTTCCGTTTGTGTCGTGCAGGCAGTGACGCATGACGGCGTGCAGGCATTGAGACATGACGGCGCTATGGTAGACCCCATCCTCGAGTCAGCTACTGTGCCAGCCACCCAAATTGCGGAGCACGTATCAGGTTTGTTCACGCTTACCATGTGCATGTGGTATTTTTTATGGGGAGAGGCGCTGGGGGCGTCTCAGGGCATTGGATGACGTGGTATTGAGGGATGTGACATGGAAACGAAAATAAGTGGCAGTATACTTCAGGCTGATTACTGGTCCCAGTCTGATGTCGAGCCCGTCTATGCCGTGTAGATTTTATGATCCAACTCTGGACCGCTGTCATCTATGCTGATCTCTCTATTGTTAATATGAGTGGGTGTTATCCCACTAACACCCTTAACCCCCCCCCCCCCCCCCCCCTGCCCAGTGGGAGTGTGTGAGCAAGTTGTTTTGGAAGTGATGCCAGAGCAGTATGTAATGTCGTTTTTCAGGGGATGAGTGGGATTGGATTTGGACTTTGTTTGGTAAGTGCGTGGAAGTTGGTGGGTGTTACATGACATCACAGGATGTGACATGGCACGGCGTGGCATAGCCTTGCATTTCATGAAATCGCATTTCATCATATGACACTAGGCTCCTTGAAGTGGCATGGGATGACATGGCATGACTCGCCTTTGCGTGACGTGGCACGGATACATTCGTCGTATTAGAATATGAATCAATTGGGTGTGTGTGTGCTTACCTCTCCGCCCGTCTTGACTCGACCCCTCGCGATGAATGGCGATGCAGAGGGCGAGGAGCCCAGCGCAACTCAGGAGCTTCCTCAGAGTCCTGCGACAGCAAGCGCGTTGGCGAAGGGGTCCCTTGAGCCCGTGCACCCGGCGGTTGGGGTGGCGGCGCCACTTGGCCCGGGATGGCGCACCGCCAAGGGAAAGACAGGGACGCCTGCTAAAGCTACCGCCAGTGGCAGCGATCCTGACCACCTATTAGGTATAGTTATTTGTTCAATTGTATGATTGTGCGTACTTGTGTGTATGTGTGTATGTGGGTGCGTACATGTGTATGCGCGTGCGTGTGTGTGTGCGTGTAGCCCACTCCCCCTGTGCTGTGCTGTCGGTGGTGTTTTTGTCGCTCATCAATGGCATCATACAAGTCATTGTTTGGATTTTGTGACACTGGGAGTGCATTTATCCTTTGCTCTGCCTGTGCACACCCCCCATCAGACGACAACCTTCGCGCCACAGCGGATGCGCTCATCAGCCGCCACAAAAAGGAGCTGCAGCATAGTGTCGCGAATGTTGTGCCCAGGGATGTGGTGGGTGCGGTCAGTGGCGGCACGGTAGGCAAGGACAGCGCTGTGCTATCGTCTGAAACAGAGGATGGCGATGCTCGTCGGAAGTTAGCCGTTCCGGTGGCACCAGGGTCTGCTGCGGGGTGGCGCTCCCGCAAGACGGATGGAACGCCGGAGCAGGAAGCAGGGGGAGCGGCAGACCCTTCAGTTGAAGCGGGGCAAGCTGATGAGGGACGAGGAGGGGGAGACGGTGAGGCTGCAGCAGTTGAGCCCTCTGGACAAGAGGCCACGGCAGTGAAAGGTAAGGTTCTCTGATTTTAATTAATGAGAATGTGTCTCATGGATGTCCAGTTATTTGACATTCATAATTACGTTACTTTCCAATTATGGCTTGAAGTTGTTGATACTCGGTATCCACATCAATCGTCTCGTGTTGTGTCTTGCCTGGCCGATTGCCGGCTGTATCAACTGTGTTTGACAAACTGACGAACGCAGAGTTTACGTGGTTTCGGTCGTGCTCCGAGCAGGTGCAGAGGGGTCCAGCGGTTCGGATACCGAGCTTCCCGACGAGAACCTAGGCGACGACGATAAAGAGAACTCCGGGGCCGTGGATAGCAGTCGACAGGTCGAGCCTCCGTCTTCTGCTGCTCCCGTCGAGGCAATAGCACCGGTGCCGGACGGCGCCGACAAAGGCCAAGGCAGTGTGGAGTTGGCAGGCAACGTGGCGCCACCCGTCGCGACCCACCCTTCCTCTGCGCACGAGCCGTCCGACTCGGATGTACCCACAACCCCAGTCTTTGAGACCGTCGCTAACAGCGACTTCGAAGACGCGGCCTACGAGGCGGCCGTGTCGGGTGCTAATAACGTGGAAGGTGAGAAGCATGTCAAACAAGAGGAGGAACCTACTGAGAATGTGGAAAGAGGCGTCGACGACGGAGCGGCGGCGGCAGCGGCCGGTGTCGGGCGAACATATCCCGAGTCGGCCGTGTCGCGGGATAGAGCCGGGGAGGAAGTCCCTCCGAATGGCGTTGAGGCTGCTGACGATGTGCCGATGAGGAAGGGTGAGGAGGCAGGGAACGATGGTAATGGCCATGTTGAAGGGGCAGTCGACGAGGAAGTGAAGCCTACCCCGCCGGGGGATGAAACCCAGGCCGCGATGCACGCTCTGGAGGTCCTCGGTCACGTCACAGAGGCACCAGCTCGGGGCGCGCATGCTGGCCCGCGCTCCAGTCGCCGGCCGGTTCCCTCTCCGCAGCCAAATCGCGCGGCTCCGCCTGCTAACAAGACTCCACGCGGACGAAGACGGCAGGGTGATACCCCGCCAGCTCATTCGATCGGAAAGGCTCAAGCTGGAGTGTCTGCTGTGCCAGAGGTGGCTGCACGTAGCTTGAAGCAGCCCGTCGACGAGTCGCCCCAAGATCCCGAAGCCTCGTCCAAGTTTGACGTGAAAGAGGACGAACAGCCATCTCGCGAGTCGGCTCGTATCAAAAAGCGGCGAGCTGAATCGCCTAAAGAGGCCGAACTATCCGATCCGTATACGCCCAAGTCCACGCGTGGGGGAAGACGGCGTGCTGGCGGCACGACCCAACAGCCGGTAGCAGAGAAAGCGCAGCCCATGGCTATGACAACAGGTGAACAAACTGCTCCCCAGTCGTCGACCCGCGCCGGTGGACGCCGTCGTCGCGCCGTTACACCCACCGAGGTTTCTGGGAACGCCACAGCCAACGACGCAACACAACACACGAGTGTAGATCATCCTTTCGACACATGGGCGGAGCCTACTGCACCGCCCGAGGAAGCTCCAGCTGAAGAAGCTACGCATCCTACGCCGAGGAAGAAGGGTGGGAGGCGGCACGCCAACACGAACAAACAGGCAGTCGATAATTGTCCCGACAGTACCACTCCCAAGATATCACGCGATGGATCTGCTCCACCAGAGGATGTTGGACCCAAGGAGCCCACGCCCAAGACGAGCCGGAGGGGGAAGCGACACGCAGAGCCTTCACCGCAGTCGCTCGAGGACGATACAGCACCCGTACGGAGTAGCGGAACGCCAAATGCTAAACGCGGAAGTAAGCGTCGTGTCGACCCACCGCAGCCCTCGCCAAACAAAGAGCAGCCGAGTGTCGACGAGCCGGAAGCGTCCGAGGCAAAGGCCGGACCCGATGCGTCTGAGCCTGTAACAGTGATTCGCGGCGGTAAAAGGTGTGTCGACCCGTCGCAGTCCTCCGAGGTTGCTCAGCCGAGCTCAGCCACACGCAAAGCTACCCGCGGCGGAGGCGCGTCTGCGCGGAAGCGGCCAAGGTCAACGGCAGGAGAGTCTATTATGGAAGCAGAATACACCCAGGATGCTGACCCCTCATCATCGAGGTCGACGAGACGGCGTGTGTCGACGAGGGACGTCGCGGGGGCTGTTGACGGTGTAACGGAGGTCGAGGCAGGCGGGGAGGGGACGTTACGGATACGGGTGATGTTTTCGACCTGTATCGGAAAGGCGCTGCTGAAAAGGCACACCGCGACGATCAGCGCACTCGGCGGCAGCGTGGCCGAACCCAACGACATGGACTTTACGCATTACGTCACCATCGATGGTAAGGCTCGCGACAAGACGACCGGCTTTATCAAGTCTTTCAAGACGCTTCTCGCGCTGGCCGCCGGTGAGACCACCATCCCGGCGCCGTTGCCCCCGCTGCTTACTTTTACCCTCCCTGAACTCTCCGCTGTGTCGTCGCACTGACCTCGGCTATTTTTTCTCGTGGCCTCTCCTGCAGGGCGGCCCATCGTGGACGTCCAGTGGTTGGAAGCCTGCAAGTTACAAAAGTGAGGCGCTACAAAAACCAATTATTCTCCTCGCGAAGCCCTTTGCAACCCCCGTCTCCCCTCGCTGTGCCTTTCTCACGACTTGCCTCGCCGTTTTCCCACCCAGGGAGTTTGTGGGAGTGGAGGAGTTTATGCTGAAGGATCCAGCGGCGGAGAAGGAACACGAGTTCAGTATTGCGGGTGCCTACACTGCCGCCCGCAGTCAGCTCCTCCTCACAGGTTCGCCCCAAATGATCCTGCTACCCATTTTGATCTGGACCACGCCGTGCATTGCGTATCGAGGGGAAAACGCACACAATACTCATACAATCAAATCGACACCATGCGCCGTTGTGATAAAATTGCTAAACGGCCTCCTTAGAAAAGTAAATGTTTTAGATTGTATAATGATTGGGTTCGATGTGTCTGACGGAACGACCATAAATCCGCATTCGTAGCGGTATAACAAGTGGACATCGATGAGATATTGTCAGTTGCCTGTTGGTTAACGTTGCTTATGCAATAATTCAATCGTCATTATTTTGTGGTTCGCTTAGAACCAAACGAAAAATGAGTCTTCCCCTTAATTTCCCCTTTCTGTCGCCATTTGTAGTTTTACATATTCCCCTCCCCCCCCCTCCCCTCCCTGGCCGCCCCCCCCCCCACTCCCCCTGCACCAGGCTTCAGCATCTTCTTCACGCCCAAGCTGCTGAAGGTGCGCACTTCTCACCCTGCACCACCCTGACGTGTCGGCTGAATGGAGTTAGTTATCCCTCTGCCGCGGTTTAAAGGGGCGGCGTCGCTGACATTTACGCCTTCCGTGCTCTACGCTGCGTGCGCGGAGCAGGAAGAGCGTAGCCCAGAGCAGCTGAAGAGTCTAGTGGCGGCGGCAGGTGGGGAGGTGGCCGACGAGGTGCCGCGGAGTGCGGCCCTTAGCAAGGGCAGCAACGGTCCGCCCCCTAACAACGTCCTCGTCTTCTCCGGATCGTCGGACAAATCGTGGTGTCGCTCCCACCTCAGGTTCCTGCTCCCTCCCTCTGTCTCTGCACCCCCTTCTATTCAGATTAAGGGGTGTATGAACCCTACATGTTTACTGAGCACACAATGCACAACACTCGCAGACCGCACACGCGAATTATTTATATTCTTTTACTTTTTGAAAGGGAACGAACGGTGCGCTAAGTGTGTGTCGATCGGTGAGCTTGGGTGTGGCGGGTGGGAGCAACTGAGCAACGTTGCAGCAACGTTTAAACTGTTTAGGGTATACAGAGAACGGAGTAAATATCCTGACATATATTTAGGGTTTTGCGTTATTTAGCTAAAACCTTAAATCAAGCCATTAGATAGTTAAAAGCCATCTCAAAACTATTTCGCTCCTCACGTCGCTTCTCTGCTCTGAAGATGTGACCATACTTATTTTTCTATAATTTTTTCTTTTGTCATTTTATTTTTCCATTGCAAGTTCGGTGGTCACTGCCCTTGAACGAACAACATCTCTCATTACACTTTTGCCCGTGATTTCATCACATAAGTGGCCCCATCCACCCAAACTGACCACCTTTCAATGTGTGTGTGTGTGTGTGTGTGTGTGTGTGTGTGTGTGCGTGTTCTTTTCACGTGGCCGCAGGGCGGGGGTGCCGGTGTACGGGCGCGAGCAGCTGGTGGCCGCCCTCATGCAGCAGCGCCTCCCCTCCTCACGACCCTGCTCTCCCTAGCTCTCCAACAAGACTCACCCACCCCGTCCCTCACTCGCTCCACCACCCCCAGGTAGACAACCAACCAAGCAGCCCACCTCCGCCTTCATTTCCACCACCACCCAGCCCACCAGACCGCAGCACTTCACCGATTCCCGCAGTCACCCCATTCCTAGGACAGCCCTCCATCACTACCCACCGCCCTTGTTGCTCTCCAAAAATAGTTGCGTCCTGGATGTAAGCTGCGCACGCCTGTACCCCAAGGCTCCACCGGCATGATGACTGGCTCCACCACACTCTCCCACCTTTCTCCACTTTCCTGTACCTCCGCCCTCACCCCTCACCAGCCCCACCACTGCCCGGCACAGTCTCCTCGCCCTCACCCGCCCCATGCGCGGCGCCCCACAGCATCAGCACCTACAGCCATGACGAGTAATGGGGCAAGTAACATATGTGTCGCTCACGAGGACACCCCATTCCTGTCGTCGGTGTCTCCACTCACAAGCGCATCAAATGGCTAACCGGCTTCATTTCCGCGGACTGCATTCGTAATTGTGAAATTCCTTAATTCATATTTGTTATGTAGATAATTGAGGTGGGATCGCTGTTGGATGAAGGGGGGAGGGGGGGCAGGAGTAAAAGGCAAGGCAAGGGCTGCACCTCTTGATCCGTGAGCTCCCGCCAGTGGCCAGCCGGCAGGTCGCCCAGCGCGAGCGGTCCCAACGAGACACGGTGGATGCCCACGACGTGGTGCCCCAGCGAGGCCATCATGCGGCGCAGCTGATGGTATCGCCCTTCGCGCAGCGTGATGCGGGCGACAGTGGGGGAGATGTACTCCAGGTGAGCGGGTTTGCAGGGCACCATCTCCCCGCCCTCCCTTCACTCACGCACAATCACACTTTCCCAGTCACACACACACACACACACACACACACACACACACACACACACACACACACACACACACTCCCTATCTCTCTCTCTCCCTCAATCCGATTCGCAAGAACGCACACACTGCTTGAGGTGGGATAATGAGCACCTCCCACAGGTAGCACATGGCGCATGGGACAGGCGAGAGGAGTATGTGTTTGTGTTATTAGGGGGGAGGGGGGAGACCTGTCACGCAGACAAATATCTCCGCTGGCAAACGCGGCGGCTTCCGACCCACCGGGCGCGTCCAGTTCGGAGCCTTCAATGGTGACGTCGTAAACCTGGCAGCACAGGCGACCATAGCGGGATGGCATGCTGAGGCGGGCGTCATGGCGCGTGGGAATGGAATGGTCGGCACATGTAGGACAATGAAAGAGTATGGGAGTTGAGGAGTGAAGGAGGATGGGAAAGGGTTGGGACCTTGGGCAGGTGGCGGGCGGGGGAGGTGAGCGCGTGCACGAGCGCGCCGGCCTGCGTGATGACGAGCAGCCCGGACGCCATCTTGTCGAGGCGGCCAGCGGAGGTGGGCGCTGGCGACTGCGCCATCATCTCATCCGGCAGCAAGTCGAAGCAAGACGCCTGCCCCGCCTCGCTGTGGGAGCAGACGTAGTCTGCACGGGTGAAGTGGCGCGTCGGTCATTCCCCACCTTCGCTTTCGTAAGGGCATTCAACTTCGACATGGGCGCATGGCTTACCCACGGGCTTGTGTAGCAACAAGTGAATGGGGTCGACCCAGCGCAGAGGCTGACCATCCAACACCACCTCCGCCGGTTGCACCTGGACAAGACGTAGCCGTGAATAGTGTCAGGGGTCATGGAACCCACCACCCCTAACACACCCAGCATCCCCCCTCCTCTCTCGTCTCTACCGTCGAGGAGACTCGTGGCTGTGGTGGGCCATTTCACCTTGGTGGCAGCGCTCAGGCTGGCTGGCTTCTTTTTCGCGTTGGTAACTGTTCGACCTGAGCTGCTGTTGAGCTCGACGGCGTGGTATTTCAGAAACGCCTTCGCTTGACTGCGAGTGCAGAGGCCTGTGATGCAGTGAACGCGGGAAGATAGCAGACGATTGAGATGGGGACGAGGGAGGGGGGCGAAACATAACAAGGGATTGCCTTGTCCCTTATTTTCACTGAACAGCGCCAATGTGCAAGTGCAGGAAACAGCAGCGGCGGATGTGACGTTGGATGCAGCAGAGAGTAACCACTGAACGATTTATTAGTGCAACAGACTGAATACTTTACTGATGATGCACATTTGCACGAGCGCGCGCGTGTGCGTGTGTGAGAGAGAGTGTGTGTTTGTGCGCGTGCATATATGCCCAGGTATGTGTGTGTGTGTGTGTGTGTGTGTGTGTGTGTGTGTGTGTGTGTGTGTGTGAGAAAAAGTGAGTGCGTTGGCGTGTGCGTGCAAAAGTGTTCGCCCGTGAGCGAGTGCGTGTGTGTTTGTGGGTGGGTTTGAGCTCGTGGATATGCGTACATGCCTGCGCGCGCGTCCGTGTGTGTGTGTGAGAGAGAGAGAGAGAGAGAGAGAGAGAGAGAGAGAGAGAGAGAGAGAGAGAGAGAGAGAGAGAGAGAGAGAGTGTGTGTGTGAGTGTGTGCGCGAGCGCATTTGTGAGAGAGAGAGAGAGAGAGAGAGAGAGATAGAGAGAAAGGGAGGGAGAGGGAGGGAGAGAGAGAGAGTTAATCTACATGCATGCGTGCGCGTGCTCTCGCGTGGGAATTCGTGAGTGTGCGTGGAGTTGATGAGGGTGGGGTGATACCCAAGTTCGATAGCAGGCGGTCCAGGCGCATGGGGCCAGAAGCTCGGAGGAGGTCAGCAGGCGGCGGTGGAAGCGCGGTCCCACGCTTCTGTGTCGCCTCCGCGACCCGCGACACACCTGGGAGGGGAAGCGCGCCGTGCCAATGAAGTCCGGCGCCAGGACTGCTCTATGTGTGTGTGTGTGTGTGTGCGTGTGTGTGTGTGTGTGTGTGTGTGTGTGTGTGTGCGCGCGCGTATTTGTGGTGTTCTGTGTATGTGTTTGGTGTTGTGCGCGTGGGGTGAGGGGGATGGAGGTGTTGCGCGTGTGGTTTTAATGTGTGTGTCTGTGGTGCTGTATGTGTATGCATGTGCGCCTATGTGGTCTTGTGCGCGTGGGGGAGGGGCGCGAGTGCGCGCGCGCGCGCGTGTGTGTGTGTGTGTGGGGGGGGGGGGGGGGGGGGGGGGGGGCGCAGGGACGGCGGCGTGCTTGATTTAACGAGTGTCTTTGTCGCCCCGGGGCGACTTGGTGAGTGCAGTGCGAGTTGGTGGTGGGCATACTTGACGCACCCTCCGTGGCGCCGGCCGAGGCGGCCCGAAGCGCAGATGGGCGGACGGACACGACAAAGGCCGTCGTCGTCCAGCCGGTGGACGGAGCTGCGCGGAGGGGGTGAGCCGAGAGGCGCAGCAACGCGGGCGACTTGTGCATTCTGCTGTTTCTGAAGAGCCGCCGCTGAAGCTGGAACTGTGAGTGTAGACTATAGACTATGAAGCCTGCGCCGAGTGTAGACTGCAGACCCTCTGCCACCACTCATGACCGACGAGAAAGAGCACGGTGGCCGGGTGCTGCGTATTGCTGCTGAACAATTGGTTGATGAGCAGCAGGAGGATCGCTCATATGTAAAAATATATGGGCACTCCCCCCCCCTCCTATCATCTGCTTGCTCATCTCCAGCGGATGGTGGCAAACTTCACCTAAGAACCGGCCTTAAACTGTAAACGAGTACAGGTAACAGACAAGCCGCGAGGGAAACCCTAAACCCTCCCCCCCGGCCCGCTCTCCCACCTCCTTATTTGATCTGCTGTAATCAGATTAGCGATGATCCTTAATGAACATATTGCTTACAAGAAGAACCAGATGAGCACGGACAGGGAAAGTGGGAGGGGAAACAAGAGGGCAAGAGTGACAAGAGGATCACGGAATCCAAAGCACAGCAAAAGGAAAGCACTACATTGTGCATAAACCATGATCCTTAATGAATCCTTCGATAGATAATACATATGGCGCTTATAAGCTACATTCTGTATCAATAAAGTATTATACTATATATAGTCAGATTGTTTTAAATCTAGAGGTTTGCAAAACTTACTTACATATGTGACAGAACGCAAACCTGAACGGTAAAGCGTTACTGTAAAAGCGGCGCGTCTCACCCAGTCCTCGAGGTAACCCTCGAGGACTGAGGAAACGCCTAGCGCAACGCCCCATGCCCTGCCCCAAGCAGCACTAGCTAGCGGCAGCCCCTTAAGCCGGTGCAACCCCCGAGCACTGGCACTCTCTGCTTTGCGCTCGCCCATCTAGCTCGCGCAATTGCAGTCTCGACTCTCGTAGTCGAGCAGGGTGTCATTTTACATCGTCTCATGCGCACTCGAGCGTCACGAGACACTTCCCCACGTTCTAAGTCGCCGTCTAACAACATGCAACCTTAGCCGTCGTCCTCCGCTCCCGGAGTCGACACTCTCCCCTCTGCAATCGAACGGCGTACTTCCGAACAGATTCAAACCGCGGTATCGGCCCTCGAACTCCGATTGGCTGAGCAGATTCAGGCGTCTAACACCGCCTTACTAGCCCAGCTCGAACGATTGACCGGCCCCTCCGTGCTTCCGAATCAACAGCAGTCCATTCCCCCTGACGCGAGCATTGCGACTGAGGGTGGTAAGGCAGCCCCTGAGCCGCCTATCGACTTGCTGAACGACGACTCCGAGCTCCACGAGCCCGAGTTCGTCGATTTTGCCGCATACGGTAAAGTCATTCCGGCCGGTTTGGAGCAACCCCCTCGCGACATCGACGAACCTCGCCTTTGAACGCTAACGGACGACACGGCCCGCTTCCTCAACGACAGAAAATCTCAAGCGGGGTACGACGAGTACCTCCACATCGGGTGCTATGCCTTCTTCGACAGCTGCGCCAACGCGGCAATCGGCGAGGCTTTGGACACGCTGTCAACCGGACCTCCTCTACCAGCGGAGCAGGCGGCGGCTGTTGCCCTCATCCGAGCGGGTCATCGCACCCACACAACGACGGAGGAGGCCGCCCGTACTCGACTGGGCTTCCTCCGCCTCACCAAGGGCGGACAAACGAGCTCGGATTCGGACCGAGTGTTCGCCGAACTCGCCCAAGAACGTTTCTGCCGCCCACGCCCTACCGCGGTCTCGAGCGCACTGGACGAGCTACGCCAAGCGTTCGTCGATCGGACCCTCGAAGCCAGCCTACATGCCGCCAACAAAGCAGCTGTTGGGGCAGCATTCGCGAGAGTCACGCCGGACAAGCCACCCGGACAAGACGCCAAGGCCAAGAAGGCAGCCGCCGACAAGCGCAAGGCCGCAGGAGCAGCAGCAGCGGCACCGGCGGCCGGAACTAAACCCACCACAAAGAAATGATGGTGTGGCCCGCCGCGCCGATTCCTGCTCCCCGTCATCCAACTACATGCGTCACCGCGTGCGGCTAAGATGGCAGGAGTGGGAGCATATCGGCGCGAGCGGTCAAGCCGTGAATTGGATCCGCCATGGCGTGCGGGTCAAGTTCAAAAACGGCCTACGTCCCCGACCTTTCAACCACGGAGTCTCCATGAAGGACGCCACCCAGCCTCAACTCGACTTTCTAGCCACAAAACCCCCACGCTTCGAAGCCTGCGGAGCCTGGGAGCGCTCCAACAACACCCGCTACGTCTCCCGCATGTTCCTCGTTCCCAAACCCGGCGTCAACAAATGGCGTCTCATCATCGACCTCCGCGAGCTAAACAACTACTGCGCGGAATTCAAGATGTCGTGCGAGACCCTCAAACACTTACGCCACCTGTCCCGCCCGGGCGACTACTTCATCTCCCTCGACCTCGCGGACGGCTACTACACGCTCGGCATCCGAGAAGAAGACAGCGACTTTTTCACGGTCAACTACCGCGGCGAGCTGTGGCGCCTCGCATGCCTCCCGATGGGTTGATCGGGGTCCACCTACTATTTCTGCAAGCTCACACAGGCGTTCACAAACTACCTGCGACGAGCGCCTACACCGATGACAACCAACTCCGCGACGCCATACAAACCGTCTCGACGTTTCCTCCGCAACGTCCGATGGCGCGGCGTACGTGTGCTACCGTACATGAACGACTTCCTATTCCTGGCCTGCTCATACGAAGTAGCGCTACTACTACGCAACAACATCGAGTCCCTGCTACAACGGCTCGGCCTTCAGCGCAACCCCGACAAAGGCTTGTGGCAGCCCACACAGGTGGGCACCCACCTCGGCATGACAGTCGACCTCCTGACCGGCGAATTTCGAGCCGGCCGACAAGCTACAAGCCCTCGCCAAACAGGCTTCCGCGGTACTCGGCCGCGCAGCGACCAACGCTCGTTGGCTGCCCGCCAGACAACTCGCGGGGTTCGCTGGCAAGGCGCAATTCCTCTACCTCGCCATCGCGCCAGCCCGTTTCTTCCTACGCGAACTACACTGCGTGCTGGCTACGCGAACATGATGGGGCGGACGTGTCCGGATGACACACCAGTTACGACGCGACCTCGAGTGGTGGCGTACCGTCCCCGTCCAACACAACGGCCGCTCTATCTACAAACCTATCGTACCTCCTCGCCGACTCCAGCGGTTACGGATGGGGAGCCGTCCTGAACGACAACCCAGCCTACCAAGCCCGCGGGTTTTGGTACGACGACGACCGCCAGCAACACATCACCTGGAAGGAACTCCGCGCCGTTCGTCACGCGATCGAGTCCTTTCTACCACAACTCCGAGGCCGACATGTTTTACTTCACGAGGACAACACAGCCGTCGTGGCTACTCTATCGAAGTTGACTACGCGCTCCCCGGTCATGATGACCGAATTACGCCGGCTCTGGCACTTACTCGACGTCAACGACATCATCATCCGTCCCCGCTACATCCGCTCGGCAGCGAACATCTGGGCCGACAGCCTAAGCCGGGAGCTAGACCGCGACGACTTGCAGCTCAACCCTCGAATATTCGCCTACCTTCACACCGCGTGGGGACCACACTCAATCGACCGTTTCGCGTCGATGGAAAACGCTCAGCTACCGCGTTTTAACGCCCGATGGCGCGACCCCAAATGCGAGGACGTCGATTGTCTACACCTTCCGGACGCCGCATGGCAACGCGAGAAAAACTACTGCAACCCGCCATGGTCAGCTCTTCCCGCCCTCCGTGCAAAACTACGCCAATCAGGAGCAGCGGCTACCGTCATCGCACCGTATTGGCCCCACAAGCCGTGGTTCCAGGACCTCCACGGCTTGGCCACCGAAACCATCCACTACCCCCCCTCGCGAGACCTGTTCTTCCCCGGTCGGCACGGCTCACGCGAGGGGGTCGGACGACCAGGATGGAGCATCGTGGCCTTTCGACTGCCACGCCGGCCTTGCTACACACCCGCAGAGGCGCAATAGGACGCACGCTAAGAACGGCCAGCTCAAGCTTCACGGAACTGCGAGCTATGGTCACTCAATCGAACAAGCCCTCGCGGCCTGTCCACTACACATTACGGGAGCCAGACGCGCACGCACCGTGGACCGCTACCATGACTAGTAGACTTTGCAACCTGTTGGGCACCGACCACATCGGTACCACTGCGCTACACCTGTTGAGCAGCTCCCTAGCCCCGGCAACGTACTCCAACTACGACAGCGGCATGCGTCAATTTGCCGCTTTTTGCCACGAGGAAAACATCCATCCGCTACACGCTACTACACAATCGGTCGTTCGCTACACGGTCTGGTTGGGACTCCAAGGTACCGTCGCCGCTGCATCGCTGCAGCAATACTACTCAGCCATCAACAGGTTTTTTCCGCGACCACCAACAGCAGCCGATCGCAGTCGGCGAACTCTTGGCCGACGCTCGTCGCGGACTCGAGATGCAACAACATCTTCTACATGCAGCGGACTCGCGCCCCCCGTTACCAGCTCCTCTAGCCCTCGCGCTACTCACCGCCGCCGCAAAGCTCCGTACACACCTCCATTGGACACCTACTTCACGTCACCTCATCGCGCAATTTCGAGCGCTACTGGCAATATGCACAAATTATGCGTTTTTCTGCAGAGCCGAATCCGGCGTTCGATGTTTAACACGCGACCTCGTAGTCGACCGACCATCCCAGAAAATTTGGCTATTCATCCGCAAAGCTAAAGGCGATCAGAGGCGCAGCGCGGCCGGCAAACCCATCCTCGCTATTCCGACTACTGCCAATCTAGTTCTGGCCGACCTACTGGAATACTATTGCACATGGACTGGATCCGGATCCTAAGGAGCCGCGAATCCACGAGACTACTCGGGTTCGGACTTGGTCTCGTGGGTCCGGACCCTAGAATCACAGATAATCGCGGGGTCCGGACCCTAGAATCACAGGTAATCGCGGGGTCCGAACCCTAGGTTCAGTAGGTAATCGCGGGGTCCGAACCCAAGGTTCAGTAGGTAATCGCGGGGTCCGAACCCTAGAATCACAGGTAATCGCGGGGTCCGAACCCTAGGTTCAGTAGGTAATCGTTGGTTCCGGTACCAGTTATTGTAAGTAATCGTTGGCTCCGGTACCAGTTATTGTAAGTAATCGTTGGTTCCGGTACCAGTTATTGTAAGTAATCGTTGGATCCGGTATTCATCGTACTTTAATGGATTCGCGGTAATCGCGAGTACCCCATCCTCGCAAAACGATGTGGAATCGTGATACCCAATCAGTACTCACGATTCCGAGTATCTCACGAATCTGTGGTTGCCCGAAGTGACACGCTGTTTTTTTGGGAGGTATTTGGCAATGCAAATCTGCTGAGGTGTATGTCTAGGATTGGTTCAATAGCCCCGATTGCTGTCATTCCGCAGCCTTGAATCGATTGTAGCCCACCCAAGGGCTATTTAAACGGTGCGTACGCGCTTGAAATCCACCATAACCTGCCCGTCCACATCCAGTCCTATCACAATTAGCCGCCACTTCAAAAACCGAGCTCAACGTAAGGCGTCAAGCCTATTGGTCCACCCTGCTGGAAGACTTTCACAACGAGCAAGAGAAAGTTGAAGAGGTAAGCAAGAGTTCCCCCCCCCCCCCTCCGCTTTGCCCTCACCCCCGAGTTAGCTGCGTTGTGATGTTCGGTAGCGCCGCATGGCGCCCACTCCCCGCCTCCGCCCGCACATTTATGTCTGTTTATTTGCTCTATCGAAGCCATAGTAATAGCGTTGCAGTTGAGCTTGTCGACACTTTGTTATCGCTGTTATGTGATGCTTTTCTATTCTTTGCTTTCCGACGTAAAAGGTTACTTTGTCGTTTAGTATATTATCGCACTGTACTGTTCGGTAGCGCCGCATGGCGCCCCCTCCCCGCCTCCGCCCACATATTTATGTTTGTTTATGCTCTATCGAAGCCATATTAATAGCGTTGCAGTTGAGCTTGTCGACACTTTGTTATCGCTGTTCTGTGATGCTTTTTTGTTCTTTGCTTTCCCACGTAAAAGGTTACTTTGTCGGTAAGCATATTGTTGCACTGCGCTGTTCGGTAGCGCCGCATGGCGCCCACTCCCCGCCTCCGCCCGCACATTTATGTCTCTGTTTATGTGCTCTATGAAAGCCATATTAATAGCGTTGCAGTTGAGCTTGTCGACACTTTGTTATCGTTGTTCTGTGATGCTTTTCTGTTCTTTGTTTTCCCACGTAAAAGGTTACTTTGTCGTTGAGCATATTGTTGCACTGCGCGGTTCGGTAGCGCCGCATGGCGCCCACCCTCGCCTCCGCCCGCACATTTATGTCTCTGTTTATGTGCTCTATCAAAGCCATATTAATAGCGTTGCAGTTGAGCTTGTCGACACTTTGTTATCGTTGTTCTGTGATGCTTTTCTGTTCTTTGCTTTCCCACGTACAAGGTTACTTTGTCGTTGAGCATATTGTTGCACTGCGCGGTTCGGTAGCGCCGCATGGCGCCCACTCCCCGCCTCCGCCCGCACATTTATGTCTCTGTTTATGTGCTCTATCAAAGCCATATTAATAGCGTTGCAGTTGAGCTTGTCGACACTATGTTATCGCTGTTCTGTGATGCTTTTCTGTTCTTTGCTTTCCCACATAAAAGGTTACTTTGTCTTTAAGCATATTGTTGCACTGTGCTGTGGCCAGTGGCTCAAGTTGTGAATTTGCTGCAGGGGGACTATGTAACCATATCACTTGTTTACCCTATGTTAGGCACTCTGTTAAAGCAGCTGTCGTCACACAGGCCCGTTTCACTGCAAGATGAGCGGAGGGATGTGGACTTGTACACCATCGAAGCGAAGGACATGGAGCCTCATATGGCGGAGGCAAGGGAGAGTCTGCGGGCCGGAATCATTGAGCGTTTTTTCACGAACATAAGGGAGAACGATTACATCAAGATAGGGATTGCGACATTGCTGGACATTCGGTGAGTACCTTGTAATAGTTGTGTGTGCATGTGTTTAAGTTTTGCACATGTGTTTCTATTATATACCTGATAAAAATATTGAATGTTGATAAATAGATGTGATTGTATCTGAGCGTCCTTGTGTGTGTGTGTGTGTGTGTGTGTGTGTGTGTGTGTGTTTGCGTGTATATGCTTATGCATATTTGTATTGAGTGCTTGTATGTGTGTGTGTGTGTGTGTGTGTGCGTGCTTGTATGCGCATGTACTTCTGCATGTGTGTTTGTGTGTGTGTCTTATGCATGTGTGTTTATGTTTGTGTGTGTGTTTATCTTATGCATGTGTGTGTCTTATGGATGTGTTTGTGTTTATCTGCTTGTGTGTGTGTTGGCTTGTATGTGCATCTGCTTCTGAATGTGTGTGTATGTGTGTGTGGTGTTCGTTTGTGTACCTATTTTGTATGCTCTCTACGTGTTCCTGTGTGTGTGTGTGTGTGTGTGTGTGTATGCAAATTTACTTGTGCATTTGCTATGTTAACTAAAAATGTGAATTGTGCAGGTTTAAGAATCTGGACTTCAATGGCATTCGTCCCGACTTTGCGCCTACAATTTTGGCGGCTGCAAGAAGGGAATTTGGAGAGCAGTCGCTCACAGAGCCGGAAGAGAGCGAGCAGAAGGCGGTGCTTATCCAAGCATGAATGCTGCAGAGCTTGGCAAGCAATTGATGTCGACGAAGAGTAAGTCTTTCACTGCATTCCTTTCCGGGGATTTGACTGGGCGTGTGACGCCCTCTACAGCCAAGCACGTGGAAAAGGATGACTTAGAGCGTTACCTTGAGCTGCCCCAAGAAACGGACAAGGACATTTGTGTGTTGACATGGTGGAAAACACATGCAGCTCTGTACCCCGACTTGGCTTTAATGGCGCGCCAGTACTTATCTATGCCTGCTACCTCTGCTGCATGCGAGCGTTTGTTCAACAAAGCGGGGCGAATGCATGACGCGTTCAAGAAGAACACCAAGGAAGATAGCCTAGAGGATGCCTTGTTAGTCTCATGTAATTGTTGAATTATGTATGCGCGAGGAATATGGTTGTCACATGTTGTGAACAATTTCAATTTCAATTGTCACAAGTCTATATAAACTGTAAGAAATGGTTGTCTTAAACCTGTTTTCATCCATATTTTGTGCATTTAATGTTCATTTGGTGGACTCGCACTGGCCATGCGATAAACCATTTGGCATTACTTGTCACATCATATGTGAAATATGGTACTGCATCGGAATCTGCTTCCCTGTGATGGCAAGTGTCTTTTTTGAGCCGGAGGGCTATAAACTCACATACATTGCTTGTGGCACTTGCCGGAGGGTCCAAAAGCTTTGCTAAATTGTATGGGATAGACTGTAAAGTACTAAATATGTTTGCAGCTGGCAGAAAGTATGGGAAGTGAATTGTACGTATCTATTGTATGGGATCCAAGCATGAGCAGGCGCAATAGAACTAGTAGAGATGTAAAAATTCAAATTGCAGTACAAACTTCCCCCAAAATGCGCAATTTGTATCAATTTGCATGAGTACTTCGAGTACTTGTTGGAATCGCGAACCCAACGAATCCAACGGAACCAAAAAATTTAGAAGTACTCATGTACTCGGTTCCGGAATCAAAAACACAGGTACTCGCTGGATCCGAACCCTAGAATCACAGGTAATCGCTGGATCCGGACCCTAGAATCACAGGTAATCGCGGGGTCCGAACCCTAGGTTCAGTAGGTAATCGCGGGGTCCGAACCCTAGAATCACTGGTAATCGCGGGGTCCGAACCCTAGAATCACAGGTAATCGCGGGGTCCGAACCCAAGGTTCACTAGGTAATCGCGGGGTCCGAACCCTAGAATCACAGGTAATCGCGGGATCCGGATCCCTTTTTTAGAGGTACTCACTAGTTCCGGATCCGAAAAAATCAAGTACTCATGGATCCGAACCCAACAAAAAAATGGCGGATCCAGTCCCTGCTATTGCACACATCGGACCGCATATTGCAAGGAATTCTTCAACAGCCCCCCCCCCTCCCGCACTATGGAGCTTCGTACCTTACGAAAACTCCGGCGATTGGCAAGCGGCTGCGACACTCTCCGCTTGGCTCCTCGACGCATGCGACGCCGTCGGCGCCAAACCTCCGAGTGGTTTTAAATGGACATCGCACAGCCTACGTAAAGGTGCCGCCTCCGCCGCTAGCTGCATCGGGACCCCACTCCACGTCGTCAAATACATGGGTGGTTGGGCCAAAACAGTTCTGTCACAGAAGGGAAATACATCGACCCTACCATGACCCCATCGCCAGCGGCGTGGCAATACTTCGGATGGCTCGTCCCAACCAACCCGCTTAATCAAGACTAGGCTGCGCAAAACCTCCGGTTTATTCAATAGTCGCAAAACGTGCCCTCGGGTAAATAGTCAGATTGTTTTAAATCTAGAGGTTTGCAAAACTTACTTACATATGTGACAGAACGCAAACCTGAACGGTAAAGCGTTACTGTAAAAGCGGCGCGTCTCACCCAGTCCTCGAGGTAACCCTCGAGGACTGAGGATACGCCTAGCGCAACGCCCCATGCCCTGGCCCCAGCAGCACTTGCTAGCGGCAGCCCCTTAAGCCGGTGCAACCCCCGAGCACTGGCACTCTCTGCTTTGCGCTCGCCCATCTGGCTCGCGCAACCCACCCACCCATCCCGTAATTAGCGCTAATCTTCCCCCATGGCAAGCCTGTGGTGGTCTTTTGGCCAAAATGTAAGCAGGATGACATCTTTGGCAAAACGTGCCCTCGGGTAAATATTAATCACCTCAACATTACCCGTACTCGTATTCGTATACAAACAATAGCAAAATACTCGTCTTTATTTATTTTTTTCATTTTCTTGTATTTTGTCTTATATTTTCCCATAAGACAGGGATACGTTATATTTTCCCATCGTTTCTACTCCTTCCAATAATACCTGTACTACCGGGCGTTACATTTGAAAATAATAATATTCAAATCAAGGTACGAGTACCCGTACCGTAGTGTGATCCAGGTACTCATCCTGTAGTGATATACTGGTCTCATAATTCCGCACATTTTATAATATTTACCCTAGGGCACGTTTTGCCAAAAATGTCAGCTTGCTTATAATTTGGCCAAAAGACACCCACAGACAGGGTCTGGGGGTCGATTAGCGCAGGATTACAGGGATGGGTAAGTGGGTTCGCGCGAAGCCTAGATTGGCTGAGCGCGAAAGCAGAGAGTGCCTAGGCTCGTGGCTAGCTACGGCTTATAAGGCACGGGCTAGCTAGAGCTTACCGTTGGGGAAGTCGTTGGTCGTTGGCGGCGTCTAACTGCTCGAGCAAGGTGGTTGCCCTGCAGGTGGGACGCGCCGATATTAACGGTAACAGTAACCGCTAGAGTTACTGTCCCGTACACATGATATTGGATATGCAAACCTCTAGATTCAAATCAATCTGACCATTTACCCTAGGGCACGTTTTGCCAGTAACCTAAAGCCAAAGGCTTGCACAGCCAAAATTAGTGTTGCGGGGGGGCAGGGACTGGATCCGCCATTTTTTGTTGGGTTCGGATCCATGAGTACTTGATTTTTTAGGATCCGGAACTAGTGAGTACCTCTAAAAAAGGGATCCGGATCCCGCGATTACCTGTGATTCTAGGGTTCGGACCCCGCGATTACCTGTGATTCTAGGGTTCGGACCCCGCGATTACCTACTGAACCTAGGGTTCGGACCCCGCGATTACCTGTGATTCTAGGGTTCTGACCCCGCGATTACCTGTGATTCTAGGGTCCGGATCCCGCGATTACCTGTGATTCTAGGGTCCGGATCCAACGATTACCTGTGATTCTAGGGTTCGGATCCAGCGAGTACCTGTGTTTTTGATTCCGGAACCGAGTACATGAGTACATCTAAATTTTTTGGTTCCGTTGGATTCGTTGGGTTCGCGATTCCAACAAGTACTCGAAGTACTCATGCAAATTGATACACATTGCGCATTTTGGGGGAAGTTTGTACTGCAAATTGAATTTTTACATCTCTACTAGTTCTATGCGCCTGCTTATGCTTGGATCCCATACAGTAGATACGTACAATTCACTTCCCATACTTTCTGCCCGCTGCAAACATAGTTAGTACTTTACAGTCTATCCCATACAATTTAGCAAAGCTTTTGGTCCCTCCGGCAAGTGCCACAAGCAACGTATGTGAGTTTATAGCCCTCCGGCTCAAAAAAGACACTTGCCATCACAGGGAAACAGATTCCGATGCAGTACCATTTTTCACATATGATGTGACAAGTAATGCCAAATGGTATATCGCATGGCCAGTGCGAGTCCACCAAATGAACATTAAATGCACAAAATATGGATGAAAACAGGTTTAAGACAACCATTTCTTACAGTTTATATAGACTTGTGACAACCATATTCCTCGCGCATACATAATTCAACAATTACATGAGACTAACAAGGCATCCTCTAGGCTATCTTCCTTGGTGTTCTTCTTGAACGCGTCATGCATTCGCCCCGCTTTGTTGAACAAACGTTCGCATGCAGCAGAGGTAGCAGGCATAGATAAGTACTGGCGCGCCATTAAAGCCAAGTCGGGGTACAGAGCTGCATGCGTTTTCCACCATGTCAACACACAAATGTCCTTGTCCGTTTCTTGGGGCAGCTCAAGGTAACGCTCTAAGTCATCTTTTTCCACGTGCTTGGCTATATAGGGAGTCACACGCCCAGTCAAATCCCCGGAAAGGAATGCAGTGAAAGACTTACTCTTCGACGACATCAATTGCTTGCCAAGCTCTGCAGCTTGCATGCTTGGATAAGCACCGCCTTCTGCCTCGCTCGCTTCCGGCTCTGTGCGCCACTGCTCTCCAAATTCCCTTCTTGCAGCCGCCAAAATTGTAGGCGCAAAGTCGGGACGAATGCCATTGAAGTCCAGATTCTTAAACCTGCACAATTCACATTTTTAGTTAACATAGCAAATGCACAAGTAAATTTGCATACACACACACACACAGGAACACGTAGAGAGCATACAAAATAGGTACACAAACGAACACCACACACACATACACACACATTCAGAAGTAGATGCACATACAAGCCTACACACACACAAGCAGATAAACACAAACACATCCATAAGACACACACACATGCATAACACAAACACACATGCAGAAGTACATGCGCATACCAAGCACGCACTCATGCAAATATGCATAAGCATATACACGCAAACACACACACACACAAGGACGCTCAGATACAATCACATCTATTTATCAACATTTAATAAATTTATCAGGTATATAATAGAAACAAATGTGCAAAATTTAAACACATGCACACACAACCATTACAAGGTACTCACCGAATGTCAAGCAATGTCGCAATCCCTATCTTGATGTAATCGTTCTCCCTTATGTTTGTGAAAAAACGCTCAATGATTCCGGCCCGCAGACTCTCCCTTGCCTCCGCCATATGAGGCTGAAATTGAAATTGAAATTGAAATTGAAATTGAAATTGAAATTGAAATTGAAATTGTTTACAACATGTCCCGGCAAACTGGACCGAGTGCTGTCTCACGGGCCACTCTACTTCGCCATACATGACTTATTAGCAAGTTGGGCCCGGGTCTCTCCGACCATGTACATTTCTTATCGGCACACCTATCTGCAATGTGTGACTCGACGTTCCTCGGGAGTTATATAATTGTAAGCAACCTCAGTAATTGCCACAGTCCCCCCACCTGAGCAGTAACAGCGTAATAATTTTGTAATCAAGAAAAACAGATCTAAAAATAATTCCACTTGTCTAGAAATGCAAAACTAAACTGCTGCTCGACCTTCACGATGCACGGCCCGCTCCCACCGAACCGGGGTGTCGACCGGCCTAGGCCGGTCGGCGTTCGGGAGGGTCGACGGGCCAGCCTAATCTAGCTCCCGCGTGACTTCGGTCTTGCCGAAGGTAGGAGGGGAAAGGCTGGCAAAAAACCCCTCCTCTCGCGGTCGCTCGTCGATCCCGCCGCTCCATCCCGTAAACCCCGCCCCAAGGTCTTGCCGCGTCCACCGACGCGGCGGTCCTCCGTGTCGAGGTCCCCCATCACCTCGAGGACAGGTGGGGGGGACCGAGACACACAGACATAGAAAAAACTAGCGCTCTTGCCTCCGCGCCTGAATTTTTCCCGCTCATTTCCCCGGTTTTTTCTCTGTCTGGTACCCGGGTACCTGTCGGTTTCCGGCCTGTGGCCGTACCCTCCCCCCTCCGATCGCGCGTCCACCGAGCAGCCTTTTCTTGAGCGGGGGCCTCCGCGCTCACCCGGGCCCACGCTCAAGGACCCCTAGGAGTATGAAGGGCTGTCGGGGTAGTGGGTGTCGAAGAGGGGGGGGGGCAGGTCACCGTAGCCGGATCCGGCGGGCCGCGGGCGCCCGGAATTAAACAAAACCCTCCGTGCCGGGTTTTCCGGCGGCGCCGACCCAAAAAGGGTCGTCGCCGCCAGATCGTGTCGCTCCTCCCATCGCGACTGTCCTCCTTGCCGTCCCAGCTTACTCCTCCCCCCGGGAGATGACGCTGGACGACGTAGCGACGCGCTAGTGAGCGCCCTACCCTGGTGCTGCTCCCCAACTAGCTCGACGCCGGGTACGGACATTATTTTTAGTATCCAAAAAAGCCCTCCGTATAGGGCTTTCCGGCGGCGGCTGATCATGAGGATCGCCGCCGCCTCCTGTAGCCGCTCCTCCGTCTGCGACTAGCCACCGTCATGTGTCATGTCTTGCCTCACCCCTCGGTAAGGTTCGACCGGCACATGGCTGGTCGACAGCTAGCGAGCGCCCTTCCCTGGCGCTGCTTCCCGGCTGGCCACCACTTGCTCCAACACCCGCCTCCCACCGCTGATCCGGCCGTACCCTCCTCGCCATCAAACGCTGCCGTAGTGCAGGCCCCACCCCTCAAAGTAAGCCTGTATCTAGAAGTATCTGTAAGCAAAAAAACATATCGGACGGGCCGAGCGGGAGATCTTGGCGCCGGTAGTGCACAGAAATTATTTTTCAAAAGCCCTATGTACATGGCTTTCCCGACAGCTGCTGATCCCACGGATCGAGCTGTCGGCCCTCTTAGCCCCCTACCGTGCCAGGCATGGCACGGCTACGGGGTTTCCAGCGCCCACCACGGGGAGGTGAGGGGATGCCGACGGGCCTGCGAGCGCACCCCCTTCCGGGGCCGCCGCCGCTGCGCCGCCGGCGGGCGCCCCATATGAGGCTCCATGTTCTCCGCTTCGATGGTGTACAAGTCCACATCCCTCCGCTCATCTTGCAATGAAACGGGCCTGTGTAACGACAGCTGCTCTAACAAAGTGCCTAACATAGGGTAAACAAGTGATATGGTAACATAGTCACCCTGCAGCAAATTCACAACTTGAGCCACTGGCCACAGGATCGCAGCTAGCTCTCGAATAGTCTCCCAATCCTCAGTGTTGATGGCGAAGTCCGAATACACCGTCCCATCGTCATTGGCAACGCAACCATTGGGTACCTAGTTTAGAATTAATATTTCAGTAAATGAACAGTAATGCAACTTAACAATAATGCAATGAAAACACCGCAAGACAGTACTTACTTGTAACATATACTCGGTAATTGCTTCAGCGTTCTGCACAAGCCACACAGCCTGGGGAAACAAGCCTAACCAACGAGTGGCTGACTTGGTACTTGGCTTACTTGTGGGAAGACCCATCCGAGTTTGAATCTCCGACAGCTTGGCAGCGCCCAAAGTGCTCCTAGAAAAGTGGGCACTCTGACCTTGCATTGCTCGGGAACAATCCTTGATGTGCGGCTCCTCCACGAACTTGTTGGCACACAACTGAATGCCATGAGTAACACAGGTATGTCCATCCAATGCACCCCATCCTTTCTTCATGTTTGCTCCATTGTCGCACACCTAGGCAACCGTCAAACCATCTTCATTCAAAGACATACATAACAAGCAAAAACAAAAAGCCAAAATCTAAACTAACTCTTACCTTACTGAATATTGATTCATACACAGTGTCCACAGCTTCGACGCCTTCCAAGTCGTCTGCTTCGACAAGCTCTCCCACATTCACTCCAGCAAGTCTGCGCTTTGTCGTTTGCAAAATATTCTCACCTGTGTGGGAAACCTTTCCGTAGGGCTCGCAAATAACCAAGCGCTTCATAAGTTGCCACGATCCGTCGATCCAATGCACCATTACCGCCAACAATGAAACAGAATTCTCCCCCCAAATATCTCCAGATATGCACGGCTTCAATCCGTCTTGAAACAACCCGTTCATCATGACTCCTGTTTCAACAAGTGACTGAAACAAGCAAAGTTAATTACCTTAGTAATTTTTAAAGGCAACCCGCAGTCATACATTCAAAAACCAACAGTAATTACCTTTTGAGCCAAGGACGCCATGCAACGCATTACCGTCTCACGACATGGACCGCCATATGCGCCTCCCGAAATAGCAGACATCACATCCTTGAGCTCTGTGTCCGATTCCATGATCCCGAATGGCCGACATCGCTTGACCACCCAAATTGTTATCAACTCGTCAAGGTACTGTTTCCTTTTCGCAGAAATCTACGAATAGAGTCAACAACGAATGAAAGGTCAATAACATGCTATCATTAAGTCAATAACATGCTACTATACAATCACAATGGGACATGACTTACCTCTGCCTTGATCACGGTGGGGACAGAGACATCCCCAACTTGAATGTTTTCACCAGTAGTCAAGTCTTGTCTGTACTCACCTTTATGCCGACATCTGAGGTGCTTGATAAGATTTGAGGTCCCTCCGCTGTACTTGAGCTTGAGTTCCTTTGGACACAACTTACATACGACATACTTGACACCATTGGGGAACTTCTTTGGCTTCTGGAAATGATTCCAGCATTGAGCATTGTAGATCTTCTTCTCCGGCGGCGCCAAGTCGTCATCCACGATGACCTCTTCATCGCCTTCGTTATCTTCTTCGATGCCTTCTTCAACCTCGTTTGATGTTACAGTGGCTTTAGCTTGCAGCCGGTTCTTCCTCTTCCTGCTTATCCGATTCGCCTCTCGATTTCGTGACTCCTGCAGAAACACAATGCACCCATCAAAAGTTAGTAATGGAAACATGAAATTGTAGCGAAAGAACAGAAAAGAACACAAAGAACAGAAAAGCATCACAGAACAGCGATACCATAGTGTCGACAAGCCCAACTGCAACGCTACTACTATGGCTTCGATAGAGCACATAAACAGAGACGTAAATGTGCGGGCGGAGGCGAGGAGGGGGCGCCATGCGGCGCTACCGAATAGCACAGTGCAACAATATGCTTAACGACAAAGTAACCTTTTATGTGGGAAAGCAAAGAACAGAAAAGCATCACAGAACAGCGATAACAAAGTGTCGACAAGCTCAACTGCAACACTATTACTATGGCTTCGATAGAGCACATAAACAGAGGCGTAAATGTGCGGGCGGAGGCGGGGAGGGGGCGCCATGCGGCGCTACCGACCCGCACAGTGCAACAATATGCTTAACGACAAAGTAACCTTTTATGTGGGAAAGCAAAGAACAGAAAAGCATCACAGAACAACGATAACATAGTGTCGACAAGCCCAACTGCAACGCTATTACTATGGCTTCGACAGGGCACATAAACAGAGACATATGTGTGCGGGCGGAGGCGGGGAGTGGGCGCCATGCGGCGCTACCGACCCGCACAGTGCAACAATATGCTTAACGACAAAGTAACCTTTTATGTGGGAAAGCAAAGAACAGAAAAGCATCACAGAACGATAACATAGTGTCGACAAGCCCAACTGCAACGCTATTACTATGGCTTCGACAGAGCACATAAACAGAGACATATGTGTGCGGGCGGAGGCGGGGAGTGGGCGCCATGCGGCGCTACCGACCCGCACAGTGCAACAATATGCTTAACGACAAAGTAACCTTTTACGTGGGAAAGCAAAGAACAGAAAAGCATCACAGAACAACGATAACTAAGTGTCGACAAGCTCAACTACAACGCTATTAGTATGGCTTCGATAGTGCAAATAAACAGACATAAGTGTGCGGGCGGAGGCGGGGAGTGGGCGCCATGCGGCGCTACCGACCCGCACAGTGCAACAATATGCTTAACGATAAAGTAACCTTTTACGTGGGAAAGCAAAGAACAGAAAAGCATCACAGAACAACGATAACTAAGTGTCGACAAGCTCAACTACAACGCTATTACTATGGCTTCGATAGTGCAAATAAACAGACATAAATGTGCGGGCGGAGGCGGGGAGGGGGCGCCATGCGGCGCTACCGAACATCACAACGCAGCTAACTCGGGGGTGAGGGCAGAGCAGAGGGGGGGGGGAAACTCTTGCTTACCTCTTCAACTTTCTCTTGCTCGTTGTGAAAGTCTTCCAGCAGGGTGGACCAATTGGCTTGACGCCTTACGTTGAGCTCGGTTTCTGAAGTGGCGGCTTCCTCCGGCTGTCCTTCCCACATAACTTTATACGTCAACATTCCACACCTTTTTCCTTGGCTAACAATTTTCTTAACTACATACTGCCCTTTATTACTATACGGATCTGCACCTGTTTTTGACTGAGGTATCCTAAACACCCTATCTGAATTCCAAACAAGCTCCTCTTATGCACGTTGGATAGCCGTCGATGACAAGCTCTTCCCTGATCTAGACGGTCTACTACTTCCCGCTTGCCCCGCCATTGTTGCTAACTATGAAAGGATTGGATGTGGACGGGCAGATTATGGTGGATTTTAAGCGCGTACGCACCGTTTAAATAGCCTTTGGGTGGGCTACAATCGATTTAAGGCTGCGGAATGACAACAATCAGGGCTATTGAACCAATCCTAGACATACACCTAAGCAGATTTGCATTGCCAAATACCTCCCCAAAAAACAGCGTGTCACTTCGGGCAACCACAGAATCGTGAGATACTCGGAATCGTGAGTACTAATTGGGTATCACGATTCCACATCGTTTTGCGAGGATGAGGTACTCGCGATTACCGCGGATCCATTAAAGTACGATGAATACCGAATCCAATGATTACTTACAATAACTGGTACCGGAACCAACGATTACTTACAATAACTGGTACCGGAGCCAACGATTACTTACAATAACGGGTACCGGAACCAACGATTACCTACTGAACCTAGGGTTCGGATCCCGCGATTACCTGTGATTCTAGGGTTCGGACCCCGCGATTACCTACTGAACCTAGGGTTCGGACCCCGCGATTACCTACTGAACCTAGGGTTCGGACCCCGCGATTACTTGTGATTCTAGGGTCCGGACCCCGCGGTTACCTGTGGTTCTAGGGTCCGGACCCACGAGACCAAGTCCGAACCCGAGTAGTCTCGTGGATTCGCGGCTCCTTAGGATCCGGATCCAATCCCTGCGGGGGGGACGGAGTGAGCCAGCCGAAGAACCGCCAAGCAACAGGTGTTGGGGTCATGGTGGGGTCAATATAATTGCCTTCGGTCACAGAGCTGTTCTTGGCCCAGCCACCCATAAATTTGATTACGGGGAGGGGCGCGCCGATGCAGCTGGCAGCGGACGCCGCGCCTTTCCGTAGGCTGTGCGACGTCCATTTAAAACCGGCGGGCGCGGATGAGTTGACGGTGCGGAGGGCGAGGGCGAGCCAAGCGGAGATGGTGGACGCGGCACCCCAATCGGCGGAAGGTTCGGAAGGTGAGAAGCTCCAAAAGGCGAGCGGGGGTGGCTTGTTGTAGAATTTGTTGCAGAATGCCGCGCGGTGCTCCGTGTAGTAGTCGAGCAGGTCCGCGAGGACGGGGTTGGCGGCTACAGGGATAGCGATGACAGGTTTTTCGCCGGCGTCGCGGCGCTGGTCGCCCTTAGACTTGCGCACGAAGAGACAGATTTGTTGAGAGGGCCTGTCGACAATTAGGTCGCCGGTCTGGCAGCGAGCGCCAGTTTCGGCGCGGCAGAAAAATGTGTAATTGACGCAGACCGCTAAACAGGCTCTGAAACGCCGCATCCATCTGGGGAAAGGTAGCAGGGGTCCACGCGAAGGTACCGTGTAGGGCGTTGGCGGCGTGTAGGATGTCCAGGGCGACTTGTGCGGGTAGCGGGAGGTGAGCGGCGGTGGGAAGTAGGCGATGCTGTAGCATTTCGAGGCCACGGCGGGCGTCCGCCAGGAGCTCGCCCACGGCAACAGGTTGGCGCTGGTGGTCGCGGAAGAACTTGTTAACCGCGGAGAAGTAGGGTTGAAGCGACCTGGCAGCGACCGTGCCTAGAAGGGCTAGCCAGGCCGTGTAGCGTACCATTGTGGCTGGCGTGGCTTGTAGCGGGGCGATATTTTCTTCTGCACAAAAAATAAAAAACTGTCTGATTGCGCTCTGGTAGCTCGCGTACGTCGAGGGCGCTAGCGAGTTGCTGAGTAGGGTGACCGCTGTAACCCCGAGCTTATCTGATCCTAGGAGGTCTTGAAAAGTTTCAGTTAGATCGGATGACCAGGGCGCCGGTGCTGCTTCACGGCGTAAGCCGTAGCGCGGCGGTCATGTACGCAGAGGGAGGACGTGCTGTACATACGTATTTAATCGGTCCGGGCGTAACGCCCGGCCAATCGCTCCGCGTCGAATGTAGAGCCAAGAGGGGGTGAAAGCCGAAAGGCCACGATGCTCCACGCGGGAGGTCCGACCCCTTCGCGCTTGCCCAGTCTGCCGGGAAAGATTAGGTCGCGGGACGCTGGGAAGTGCCAGGTCTCGGTGGCCAAGCGGGCGAACGCGTGGTACCACGTTTTGTTTCGCCAGTAGGGGGCGATGACAGTGGCCGCGGCTTGAGCTTGCGCTAGTTTTGCGGCGAGCGCTGGGAGGGCAGACCATGGGGGGTTGCAGTAGTTGTTCTCGCGTCTCCACGCCGCGTCGGGGAGGTGTAGGCAGTCGATGTCCTCGCACAAAGGGTCGCGCCAGCGGGCGTTGAAGCGTGGCAGTTGTGTGTTGAGCATAGACGCGAAACGGTCGATCGTATGTGGGCCCCACCGGTTCTGAAGGTGGTCGAAAATTCGCGGGTTTAGTTGCCCGTCTTCGGAGTCCAGCTCGCGGCTGAGCGTGTCGGCCCAGACGTTGGCGGCCGACCGGATGTAGCGTGGGCGGATGTGGATGTCGTTGGTGTCGAGTAGGAACCACAAGCGCCGTAGCTCGGTCATCATGACGGGCGACCGGGACGTTAACTTGGTTAGGGTGGCGACCACGGCGGTGTTGTCCTCGTGGAGGAGGACTTGTCGTCCTCGGAGTCGCGGGAGAAACGATTCGACCGCGTGGCGGACTGCGCGAAGCTCCTTCCACGTAATGTGTTGGAGGCGGTCGGGTGCACTCCAAAACCCGCGGGCTTGGTAATTGGCGTCCTCGTTTAGGACGGCCCCCCATCCGTAGTCGCTCGAGTCGGCGTGCAAATAGGCGGTCTCGATAGGCTTGTAGATCGACCGGCCGTTGTGTTGGTTGGGCACCGTACGCCACCACTCGAGGTCGATTCGAAGTTGGTGGGTGAGGCGCACGCGTCCCCCCCAACCAGTTCGTGTAGCCAAGACGTTGTGGAGCTCGCGCAAAAAGAATCGCGCGGGCGCGATGGCGAGATAGAGAAATTGCGCTTTCCCCGCGAAGGCTGCGAGTTGACGTGTGGGTAGCCATCGGGCGTTGGACGCCGCTCGCCCGAGTAAGGACGAAGCGTGTTGTGCAAGGTGTTGCAGTTTTGCGGGTGGGGCGCGAAACTCGCCGCGTTGCAAATCCACCGTGAGGCCCAAGTGGTCGCCGACTTGCGTTGGCGTCCACACGCCTTTCTTGGGGTTGCGTTGTAGGCCGAGGTTGTCTACCAGGGCTTGGACGCGCTGCCGAAGTAGTAACGCCTCGTCGTAAGAATCCGCCAAGAAGAGGAAGTCGTCCATGTAGGGGAGGAGTCGGGTTCCTCGCCATCGCGCGTTCCGGAGGAAGCGCTTGGACGGGCGGCGTGGGCCGGTCGGTGTAGATGCGGGCGTGGGAAGTGGTGGGCGGCGGAGACGGTTCGTAAACACTTGTGTGAGCTTGCAAAAGTAGTAAGCGGAGCCCGACCACCCCATGGGGAGGCACGCGAGGCGCCACAAGGTGCCGCGGTAGTTGACCGTGAAGTAGTCTCGGTCCTCCTCCCGGATGCCAAGGGTGTAGTACCCATCGGCGAGGTCGAGTGAGACGAAGCAGTCTCCCGGTCGAGATAGATGGCGGAGGTGCTTGAGGGTCTCGCAAGTCATGTTGAAGGTTGAGCAGTAGCGGTTGAGTTCGCGAAGGTCGATAATCAAGCGCCATTGGTTGCATCCGGGTTTGGGCACTAAGAACATCCGGGAAACGTAGCGGGGGTTCGTTGAGCGTTCCCACGCACCGCAAGCCTCGAAGCGTGGGAGTTCCGAGTTGAGAAACTCGAGTTGGTCGGGTGTGGCGTCTAGCATAGAGATGCCGTGGTTGAATGGCTTGGGACGTAGGCCGTGTTTGAACTTCACGCGTACGCCGTGGCGGATCCAACTTAGGACTTGGCCGCTCGCGCCGATGCGCTCCCACTCCCGCCATTTTCGACGTACGCGGTGGCGCATGAAGGAAGATGTCGGGGAGCATGAATCGGCTCGGCGGGCCACACCATCATTTCTTGCTTGGGGTTTTAGCCGAGTCGGTCGGCTTAGAGGGGGGGGGGGGTGGCTCGTGCCGCGGCTGCCGCTGCGGCAGCGGCCTTGCGTTTGTCGGCGGCGGCTTTGCGGGCTCGAGCGTCGGGGCCGGTGGGCTTGTCCGGCGTGATTTTCGCGAAAGCGGCGCCGGCGGCGGCCTTGCTGGCGGCGTGTAAGCTGACCTCAAGCGTTCGGTCGACGAAAGCTTGGCGTAGCGCGTCCAATGGGTCGGAGACCGCGGCAGGACGCGGTCGGCAAAAGCGCTCGTGGGCCAATTCGGCAAAGACGCGGTCCGCATCCGTGCTCGTTTGTCCGCCCTTGGTGAGGCGGAGGAAGCCCAATCGAGTACGGGCGGCCTCCTCCGTCGCTGTGTGGGTGCGATGACCCGCTCGGATGAGGGCAATCGCTGCCGCCTGCTCTGTCGGTAGAGGTGGGCCGTGCGACAACGTGTCCAAAGCCTCGCCAATTGCCGCGTTGGCGCAACTGTCGAAGAAGGCATAGCACCCGATGTGTAGGTACTCGTCGTACGCGGCTTGGGTGCGTTTGTCGCTTAGAGCTCGAGCGGTGTCGTCCGTGAGAGTCCACAGACGTGGCTCCTCGACGTCGCGAGGGGGACGTTCGAGGCCGGCCGGGATGACCTCGCCGTAGTAGGTGAAGTCGACGAAATCGGACGCCGGGGGGTCGGGTTCGTCGTCAAGCAGATCGATAGGTGGCTCAGGGGCCGCCTTACCACCCTCCGTCGCTGTCGCGTCGGCGGGAATGGACTGTTGTTGATCAGTAGTAGCGGGTGTGGCTGTCGTCTGCTGGAGCTGGGCGAGTAAGGCAGCGTTAGCCTCCAAAAACTGCTCAGTAATCCGGTGTTCCGATGCCAAAACTGCCGTACGAATCTGTTCGGCTGTGCGTTGTTCGAGTGAGGTAGCGTGAGGGTCGGCCGCTGCGGCGGATGTAGACTGCTCAGGCTGCATGTTGTGGAACTGCGTAGCTGAATGAGGGGAAGTGTCGCGTGACGCTCGAGTGCGCATGGGACGAAAAGGTAAAACTGACACCGTGCTCGACTACTAGAGTCGAGACTGCATTCGCGCGAAGCCTAGATTGGCTGAGCGCGAAAGCAGAGAGTGCCTAGGCTCGTGGCTAGCTACGGCTTATAAGGCACGGGCTAGCTAGAGCTGACAGTTGGGGAAGTCGTTGGTCGTTGGCTGCGTCTAATTGCTCGAGCAAGGTGGTTGCCCTGCAGGTGGGACGCGCCGATATTAACGGTAGCATTAACCGCTAGAGTTACTGTCCCGTACACATGATATTGGATATGCAAACCTCTAGATTCAAATCAATCTGACCATTTAAAGCTAGGTCCACGCGCGATTCACAAAAGTGCCTACCATTTAGGCACTAACAGCCACCAAGGGATGATTAGAGCACCCCCGACGTATTACCGTGTCTTCCCACCTGGGATAACCTAGCTTGAGTCTTAATAGGATTGGCCCCACAATGGGTAGCCAAGCGCGACTAGCTAGATCCGTCATAAAGACAAGGGCATACTTAGGGACGGCCGGGCACCTAGCCGGGGACGACGTGGCGTCTCACCGTCGTGTGTGTTGTTGGGGAGACCCCTCACCGCTGCCTGCTTTCTGGGACCGCGTGACCCGAGCGTTCAATATGCGGCCTTCGGCCGTTACGAAAATCGCTCGCGTGATGCAACCGGACGGCGGGGTGCGCTTTGATGTATACTACTCTCCCGGATTAGGGGGTACACGTCCGTGAACGCATGCAACGTTTTGCGGGCCGCTGGGGATGGTACTTGCGGGCGCATCGCCCGTATTGGGACCGCCATGCCGCCCGCCCGCATCGCCCTGCCCCGTCCACTCTAGCCCACACCGCTCCAGGTAACCTAGACCCACCCCCCCCGCCCACCTTGCATGCTAGCCCCATGTGCCCATCCCCCCACCTTCGTATAGCAACCCTTAACGTGAACGGGCTTTCGTCAAAAATAGAGGTGATCAATGCAATGCTCGTGGCCGGGGCTATAGACATACTTCTCCTTCAAGAAACTTTAGTTAGGGCCACCGATGCGCGGGAACGGTTTACATGATATTCCGATTATTATTCGTTCGGTGACCGCGTTGCCTCAGAGCGTGGATGTTGTGTTTTGGTCCGGTAGTCGCTACATACTAGGGTCATCGGCACGTCCCACCCGTGTTGGACTTGTGTCCGCGTGGGCGGAGACGGAAGCAACGACTCCGCGGGCATTATATTTATCTCGGTCTATCTCCCTACCGGATCGCAAGGGGAACCGTACCGCTGCCGCTTGCGCGAGGAGCTAGCGCAGCTTCGTGGAAAATTCCCTAGAGATACCATCGTCGTCGGGGGGGATTGGAACCTCGATGAAGCACAGTTAGATGCTTTGTTACGGCGTTGGCGGTGTGTACCATATGCGAAAACAGTTTGGCCGCGAGACGCTTCGGCGCGCGTGCGTGGTACATGCCGGAGGGGCAGCTGCCGGGTGATCGATCATTTCGTGGCATGGCCCCCCGTCATGGGTCCTTCCCTTTCCTTCCCACACTCTGTCTTTGTCGACTATTCATGGGACACCTCCGACCACTTCCATGTCTTCGCTTCCGTCCCTCGCCTTGTGGGTGATTCGTTCGAACATCCCCACCCCCCTCTCCTGCTTGAACGCCTCTCCGTTCGGTCAATCCCGAAGCCGGCTCGGGGAGGTCCTCCTTCTGAGTGGCCGACACCGTTCCGCGACTTCGTCACCGCTAACCCTTTCGCGGTACTAGCCCCTCCTAATGACGAGCCTATGGAGGGGGTCATGTCACGGGAACCCGACTCCATCGACGCCGACGCCGATGGTTTTGTCCAAGCCGTATGGTCTACAGCCCGTAGGGTAGGAGCGGTTTCACGCACTAGGCATAAGGGCCTCGGGCCTCCGCTACAACGTTCTATCCTAGGGGGTATCGCTCGTCGTCAGCATGCTATTTTGGCCATGTGCCAAGAGGCCCGCGGCCCTTACCAATCCGTAGCATTGGATAGGTATATCGCTGCGCGCTTCCGGGTTAAAAACATGGTCCGAACTAACCGCCGCCGCCAAAAGGCTAGAGCCATAGACAAGGCCATTAACGACTTTAGACAAGGTGGCGGTAGGCGGGGTTTTTGGAAATGGGCCCGCTCTATTGCCAAGGGTCATCCTACGCAAAGCAACCACGCGGAACAACCAGTGCATGATCCGACGTCGGGAGTACTCCATACCGAACCGGGTGAAATTAACGCGTGCTGTGCGCGGCACTATCGGGAGCTTTTGCGCGACCCTCACCATGCTGCGTGTAGGGCTACCATTTACCGCGAGGCATGGGAATGACGCCGAGGGGGCCGGCCCCCCTCCCCTGCGCTAGATGGGATTAATGGACCCATTGGTGGAGGGGAACTTTTCAAGGCCCTTAAAAGATTAAATAATAATAAAGCGTCAGGGGTGGATGGCATGGCCGCGGAGACCTTAAAACTGGCGATTTACGCCCCGGATAGCCCTTTTGGCAAATCCCTCATGGAGTTGATGAATACGATATGGACTACTAAATGTGTCCCTAAGCAATGGTGTAGCTCCGCGGTCGTATCAATACTAAAAAAAGGAGACGTGACCGTCATGGATAATTATAGGGGCATTTCCAATATGGGGGCTCTTATTAAACTACTAATGACGGTCGTAACCCAACGTCTTCAAGATGTATGCCAAACGAATAAATTAATCCGCCGGTGGCAAGGGGGATTTATGCCAGGGGAAGAGTGCCCCTTGCAAGTCGCGAGCATATTTGATATCGCAGGCCGCCGCCAGGCGTTAGGGCTACCCACGTATGCGGGGTTTATAGATTTACGGAAAGCATACGATACTATCCCTCATGAACTTCTATTTTCTAAACTAGAGGCTAATGGGATTACGGGACATATGCTATCCTTCCTTAAAGCTCTATATAGGGATAGCACTGTCCAAGTAAAAACTGGAGAGGCCCCGGGCATATTATCCGACCCCATCCCAATAGAGCGCGGACTACGACAAGGGTGCCCAGCATCCCCAATCCTCCTTAATATATTTATTAATGATATATTTGACGGGATAGAAGGATTGGGGTGCGAGGTACCGGGTTGCGTTGACATGCTTGACTCTAGGCAACCGTTAAGGGTGCCGGGCCAATTATTCGCCGACGACACCGTGGGCCTTGCGCCATCGCTGGATAACTTGCATGCCATGTTCGCCCACTTTTCCCAATGGGCGGAGGATCACTATATGGGATTCGGTGTAAAAAAATGCGGGGTAATGGCGCTAGGCCGCCACTCCGATGTCGTCGCACTACGCGAACAAGCCGACCGTTGGCAGCTAGGGGGGGAACGGGTACCGGTTGTATTTGAGTATAGATATTTAGGCGCGTTGATAAATTCGGGTTTAAGTATGCGAAATATCGTGGGCGATAGGGTAAACAAAAGTAGGCGCGCCGTTGAAGCGCTCGACTCGGTGTTAGGAGGGCGGGATATCCCCATTAATGTACGCACCTCGGTGCTTAAGACCTGCATATTGCCGGTCCTTACTTACGGGTGTGAAGTATGGGGGATGGATTCGACTAGCGGCGTCAATAGATTACAAACCATACTAAATCAATGTTTGAGGCGCCTAGTTGGGGTGGGTGCAAAGGCCTCTGGGGTGGCCACAGCGCCACTACTACGGGAGCTAGGAATAGCGCCCATAGAAGCAATGGCAGCAGCGGCTAGGACTAGGGCGTTCCTTAAAGCGCCCACCCTAAATACATGCATAAGCGATCTAGTGCACCAACCTAGTCGTATGCGCCCAAATACTTGGACGTCTGGGACCGTGCGGTGGTTGGATCGTTTTGCTAGGGCAAGCGCGGAATTAGCCCCAAACGTACGCGTCCCACCCGCTTGGAGGTCTTTGCAACCACGCGTGGCCTCTAACCTTGTTAAAGCAGCGGTATGGGGTCGATTCGAGACATCATCGTCGGCATGTACTAATACGTGGAGTATTTATTCCCAAGCCTCATATGTTGGGAACCCATTGCCACAATACGGCACGGGCATTCCCGAGGGGGCCGTTGCAGGGTTACACATTATGATTCGATTGCGTACGCGTGTATTTCCCACAGCCCGTCGTCTTGCCCGCATTCATGCCATGCTTGAACGTTTTCTCCATCATTGTCCTGCATGCGGCGGGGATGTTATTGAATCTATAGAACATATCTTGCTTAAATGCCCACGTTGGGAATGCCACCGTCGTAATTTTGGGGCGCTAGCCCCAGATTTTAATGGTTTTGTGCGTCGTTTCGCTACATCCCCCGAAGATATAAATGCCTTACTTTTAGGCGGTGTCCCCCCTTCTCTTCATGGCGCCACCCATTTTACAGGAAATGGGAGGTTTTTCCAGTTATGGCGCCAAGCCCTCCCTCATATTGCTTTCTTGGTAGTTCATGTATCGCACTCCCGAAATGTTTGCTCCGTGAGATGGGCCTTGGTCCTTCTCGCATTTCTCGAATGGGTCGACGCCCGGACGGGTAGGGCAGACCTTTCTTGGTCAGTGCCGGGAATGCATTCATGTTTGTTTGCATGTCATTGGAAGGTTTTTGTTGGTGAAATGGTGAAACTCCAACACTGGCCTCGTGTGGGGTTAGCGCAGTACGGTACGGTTCTCGTACAATGGTACTTAATGCACTCACACGAGCGTCGCCTACCCAGGAGCATGATCGATGTTGAGTTGAGGTTTGTTTCGAACTTTTGCTCTCAATCATGCTTGCAAAACGCCGCCTGTAGAGGGTGCCGGTGCGGGTTCCCTGCCAGTCCCATATCCCGGGGGCGCAAAATAAATAAATATATATATACATATGGCGGATAAGATTCTACTCTCCCGGACCCCATGTACTTCGGGCACGGGTACGGGTACCCGGTATATTATATCTGGACCTGTAGGGGGGGATGGGGGGGAGGGCACCACTTAGTTATACCCGTAAGGTACCCGAAATCGTAATTTATGTTTTTTATTTATACGCTATGCTGTCATTGCCCTTTTCTTTCCCCTCCCATTTTCCCTGTCCGTGCTCATCTCGTTTTCCTGTAATACAGTTTTATGATATTATTACTCCAACTCCGACCGCCGCATTCGATCGCGGGAGCTTCTCGAGACCGTCCTGGGGATGTGGTTTGGTTAGACTTCATGGCTTCACACCGTCATCTTGGTGTTGATGTGACGGTTACAACTGCTCGCACGAACACCAATGTTCCTCGTCACCTACTCCCGGGCAACCTTGAATTGGGAGCTCAGCATGGCAAACTTGATGTGGACCTCCGCATTTTTGCTTTGCTTGGCACGCCTTCGGTTCAGTCGGTCCATGACTACTGCCCCTTCACTAAGGAGGATAGGGGCCGGTTGACGCCTATGGCGGCCGAGTTGGTTGATCGCTTTTCTATTTTGGTGGGAGTTCGTCGCTTTCCCTCGCATGGGAGTCGCTGACTCTTGCTCCTTGCGCTCTGACAGTTATGTCCGTTTGCAACATTTTGCTGTTCGCCGAACTATTGTTCCTTTTTGGTGTTTTTGGGGCGATGTGCGGCGTGAATTCATGCAACGTCTTTTTGCTGCTCTTCATGGTACTCTGGGTTCCTATCTCCGCGACTCTTTGCAGGAGGGCAATGCTGACGTTGTGGCATGCCTTCTTGTTCCTCGGGTTTAGGCTTTCTCCTCTTTTCTTCTTTTTGCTTGGTGGCCTCCACTGCTTCTTCTTGTAAGAATTTTTTTGAATATTATTACTCCAAGAACGTGGACTCGGAAAAGCGGGGGGGAGGAACCAACATGGCAAGAGTAACAAGAGGGTCACGGGATCCAAGTTAGGGCACGGTAGAGGGAAGCACTATATTGTGCGCAAACCTAGCAGATCAAACACAAGAGAACACGAGAAACTCCCACGCAACGCTAAAAACGCCGCACATGGAGGCGACATGCAACGCCTCACGCGCCGCGCGAGGAAGCACGGGAACGCTTGCGGCCGATGGCACAGGTGAAGAATGCCGTGGCAGGAGAAGGCATACCAGCAGAGGAAGAAGCGGCCCCCACCACCACAATCCGCTGCGGCGGACAACCCGCGCAAGACGTTGTCCGCGTGAGCGAAATGGACGGCAAGAGCAAAGATGATATTATTACTCATATCTAAATTTCTTAAAGAGTATTCCTACATTGAAAATAAATGACATTTCATCTATATTTTGAGTATTCGATGTTACTGTTCCGCGGCTTCGTAGTATCGGTACCATACCATGTACCCGTTGCTTTTAGTGTTTGGCCCTCAGTCGTAACGCAAAATCCCTGCATAAGCCACCTTTGGCAATGGACATCCATAAGTAAAGAATATTTCGATCAGGTGTCGTGATGCTTCAAGTCACATGCGAGGTGGTACAAGCCGAAGGGTCGTCTTTTATATGCTGAAGTTGCTGGCAAGCGGTGGATACTCGGTTGAAAATGACCGAATGAACGTTGCGAAAAAACAAGTATTTGCTTGCGCCTAACGCAAACGAAGGACGAGATGAAATTCCGCTAACATGTACAAAAACGTACTAAAACCATTAAGTTTCATCCCCTCCCAAAACCTGTATTTTGCACATGTAGGACGAGATTTGGATGCAAGACGAGATTATAACGCTCACGGGTACATGCCAGAGCAAGTCGCGCACGAGTGATGGCGGCCGGAGAAGGGCAGCTTTGGTTCTTCGTCACAACACGTCGCAGGAACTTGAGCCCGAGTTTCGTATGGTATATGATTACAAGGGAATCGCGCGAGACAGGCACGGTCTGCACAAGTTTTAAGCCTAAAACGACAACATCGACGGAATCACGCGCTTCCCCGTTTGGCGGATTCGCCGCCGCCTGGCGTGCACATGTTAGTGCACGGGTTGCCCCGCCGACACCCTCTACTCCTTCTACCTCCGCTACATCTACGGTTGCATGAGACTTCGGGGTTAGGGGGTTGCTGGAGTCACTCACGATGCTCGCATGGGAGGCTCGAGGATTGTTGTTCGGGGTGGTGGTCTCTCTACCCTCGCCATTGCTCTCGCTTCGCTCTTCACTTTCCACCTTCAAGCTGCGTCCACCGCCTAAAATACGCCTCACTACGTTCCCAAGCCTGCCGAGCATCCCAAAATTAGGCGAGTCTACCATTGTGCTAACTTTGGTTTTCGACACCCAAGTGACAGCACGCGCGAGCATCTTGCGGGAGGTTCCAACGGAAGGTTCAGGAAGTTGAGACATAATATACTAGTTTCTGTCCTACGCCCGTAGGACCAGATAGCCGATTTTGGCCGATTTCATCCTATCCTGCGACTCCGACATATGGCGGAATGGTACGGACGGGAAAGTAAAAGTACGTAGGCCGAAAGTAGGCCGAACGTAGGCCGAAAGTACGTTTTTGTACAGGTTAGCGATTTATCTCGTCCTACGTCTCGTCCTGCGTTTGCGAAAGGCGCCTAATGGCTAGCTTTGGGCGTGTATTCCCCACTCGGCCGCAAGCCCGGCATCTCCACGGCAACGATACCCGCGGACGCATCCGCGCCCACGACAAGCAAGCGGCTACGCACAAACGAAAATGATTCACAACTATTACAATTAACATATTATGGCAATTATGTGACGAGCAATGTCCTTTTACAGTACAATACATGACATTGTACGTGTACTCGTTAAAAATTTGATCCGTACTTTTCCATAAAGTAAAGCATTTATGAATGTCGCATGTTTTGTGTCCAAAAACTGTACCGTTTGGCACTATTTTAGTGATGTGCGTAAGTACTGGAATCGTTACAAACATTTTTTGGTCTGAACTTTGTACCTCACAGCCTCAACTCATGTCGCTTCTTAGTTCTTACTGCCATACATCGACATAAGAAATGTAATGACAACAATAGAATGAGTATGCGAACATATGCAAGCATCGTAGAATTATCGCTAGGCGGCCACTTCCCCGCGCGCGCGTAACGCATCAGGATTTTGCTAAATGAGTCAATCATATGCTTAATTTTTTTAATGGTCTTGCGTCAAAATCCGGCGCACAATCGCGGCACCCTCCCGCTATGCGCCCCTCACTGTTGCGCGAGCTTGTATGCTAGCTGGGACAAGTATATGAGGGATGTAATCTCTCGTGATTGCATGGCATTTCGATGACAATGGGCGTGAGACGGTCGCAGAAGGTGGGGAATTAGCGATACGATCATTGCAAGTCCAATTGGTAGTCGGCATGCGGACGTGGCAGGGTAAACCGCGCGCGGGTCGCTGCCGGCACATCTTCGCATGCCGGCATCGATCACGGCACCGTCACTTGTGAAACACGTGGGCCTCATAGTAGGATATGTAGTGGCTCAGAAACGGCCGCCCCCGACATCTCGATATGTTGCTTTGAGCTCACCGATCGAGACTATTAGAGGTGGTGGTTAGTTTTTATATGCCCGAATTCTCGACAACGCCACGGGCGCTACCTCCGCTGCATCTCCGCTTGCGGGCCCAAGAGGGGGTACCACAATGCTAAAACGTCTACTCCTAATTGAGAATGTAAGAATTTAACAATCATTTGTGATGATTCAAGAATTATATTCCCGAGCAAAGGTTGTCATCACATTGCGTGCTTTCTTGCATCGATCATCCATTGTTGTATTAATACTATAATAAAAAAAAAATACGCGGAGTAGGTAATATGGAAATACGCGGAGTAGGTAATATCATAGTTGAGTAGTTGTTGCACTATGTCAATCAATGGACTTTCCACGCTTAGTTAGAGCACTAGGAACATAGTTTCTAGGCACCAAGAGTTGAACTGCGCATAAATGAAAGATGTGGATGATATTATGTTAAATGATGTCGGAATCGGGAACGGATAGTTACATGTAGGTTGTGCCGGCCCCACAAGGGAGTCGGCTGTGGTGACTAGAGAAGTGAGGACAGAGATGGCGGCCCGCGAAGGCACCGGCAAGGCCGGCCGACCGCCACTAAGGGGTAAATAGAGAACCGCTACTAACAAAACACTCAGTACTAGGATGACAAATAGCTACCTTGTACATACGCACTAGGCAACGAGATGCTAGTGCTAATACCCCCCCTCAAGGTAGCCGAGGTCTTGACGTCGTCCTAGCTTGCGTCGATAAAGGTGCCATCTTGGTCGAAGGCTTAGTGCTTGTAACGTGTGACTTACGCCGGGTAGGTGTAGCGACATGTGCTCACAGGAACCGCTACCGGCGAGTTGCCGATATGAAGCGGTTCCAATTGTACTGCTGAATGTACTAATCTGACATGTAGCGGGGAAAACTGTGCACGGGCGAATTAGCCGACCCCATGAGAGCGACCGGCGAGGAAGAAGCAAAGCCAACAAGGATGTTAGGAGCGCGTAGGCACCCAAAGGCATAGACGGGCGTTGCTCGTGTTGACTCCCCCCTTTCGCCGTGGGAAAGGTTAGCTCCTCGCTAAATTAGGTGAACGTTGCGGCGTTGCCTCGGGAAAAAAAATTAACAGTACCAATTAAAGTACGCACGAGCCGAATTTTCGAGGGTCGGATTTAAACAACCAGATCTGGTAGAGAGCATCGGTAGGCTGAGCTAGGCGAGACTGGAAGGTGGGTGGGGCGAGCGTGGCGCCGGGCGCTTTACACAAACTCTTCTTCTTTTTTACGTGGGAAATGGTAGGACGGTCGCGGACAACCAACTTGAAGGCGAAGCGTGGTGTCGGTTGGACGATGAATTACTAGCGTGGCGCCGAGCGCTTTACGCACGCGCTCTACTCTTATTTACGTGGGAGTAGGTAGGAGTAGCATGGCGCCGAGCGCTTTACACACGCTCTTCTCTAGTGTAACTTGGTGGAGGGCCCATAATAACCTGTCGGAATCGGGAACGGATAATTACATGTAGGTCGTGCCGGCCCCACAAGGGGGGCATGTGTGGTGACTAGATAAGTGAGAAGGAGAGAGTTGGCGGCCGGCGAAGGCACCGGCTAGGCCGGCCGACCGCCACGAAGGGGGAAATTGAAAACCGCTAGTAATATAACACTAAGTACTAGGATGACAAATAGCTACCTTGTACATAAGCACTAGGCAACGGGGTGCTAGTGCTAACATGCCGCTGACCCCTCAAATGCTTATCGCACAGTTTAGGGTTTAGTCTCTACAGCCGGACACAACCGACTAATTTTAGTCGGTTGTGCACCTTGTGTAGTTAACGCTATTACTTGCTCTAGATTTTGAAAAATTAAAAATACTACCAACATGTTGCTCCCAACACTCCAAACTATCTGTGGCACGAATTTCATGCCCAAAGAAGCACATAACAATGAACTTTTATTGACCTGAATAAAACCCACGTGACAGAAAAATGACCGCCCGCAAGGGCAAAATCTGAAATTCCAATTTGCACTAATTCCAACAATAACTATCACCATATACACAATGATCTTATGCAATGGTGTGTTTCTCCGATCTCAACAGTGGGTTGAGTGTGCATCTTGAGCACATTGGGACTTTTTGAGTAGATGTTGTATGTTTAGGGCCCAAAAGCCCAAAAGCACAACCGACTAGTTTTAGTCGTTTGTGCCTGTAGTAATTTTTAGTCGGTTATGGCTGTAGAGA
>JAPMLY010001109.1:10000-50000 GCA_026401115.1 Tetraselmis chui | reverse complement strand
GAGTAGTTCAATATTTTCAGGTTCCGAATCTAATGGGTATCTCTAAAAAAGAATCATACGCAGCAAATCCTGAAGATTTCTGGGTCCGGACAACGGAAGTGCTCGTGCTTTTAGGATCCGAGTAGCGGAAGTTTAAGTGTTTTCTGAGTACGGATCGCGTAAGTACCGTTGTATTTTGGAATCGAGTGGTGCGAGTTTCAATTTTTTGGGGGGACCGGACCACGGAAGTGCGCACGTTTCTAGGTTCCGATGGCACGTACATTAGCACTTGTCAATGTTTTGGTTCTATTGGTTTTGTTGGGACCGCAATATCACATGACAATACTCATGCAAGGTGTAAAATAATTTACACTTTGGGTCCGTGAGTGTATTTTGGATCATTTTGAGTTTTAACATAAATTTGCATACTAGCTTGTGCGGTTTCCCGGTTTTCTTTCTTAAACATTTTATAATTTTAAAGTTCACTTATTCTTTAATACAATAACAAAGTTGACATTTTTTGTATGCATTTTTCTTATTTCATTAGCCCCATACAGTGTAGAAACGAACAATTCGATTCCAATATTGTATGCAACCTAAGCACACTTATAGTACTTTTAAATATGTGTAGCAGTTTGCCTGTATAGAGCTGACTGATGACACAAACATGTTCCGTTTTGTTGTCGCTTCTGTGGAAGTGCTGATGGAGAGAGATGGAACATGTCTGATTGTTAAGTGTTACGAGTAGAATGTAAACAAACAAAGGGATTGATGAAATGATTATGTCACCTCCCTCCACTGCACTAGGCTTATATAGCTTCCACCTAGCTAGCTTGCACCTATTCTCGGTTTGTCCTCGTGCTAGGTGATAGGGCTATTGCGACGTTTCAATCAGACTAGCGACGCGGGGGTTGTCTGTCTCGAGAAATCATACTCGCGCGTCATGTGGCTTAATCAGACTTACGTACATGTACGTACCGAGAAGCATTGGCAGTACAGTACAAACATTGCCCTCGCTAATTGCAGTGGCAGCGTACCCACGTCGTACGTCCTTCCGATGGGAAAGTACGGGTCAATCAGTATCGAGTACATGTACAATGTCATGCATTGTATTGTTGCATGACAGTACTCGTCACACATGTCCCATACAATCTGGCAAATGCTTTTGATCCCTCCGGCAAGTGCCACGAGCACAGTGAGATTATATCCTTCCTGCTCAAAAAAACACTCGCCATCACATGGACTAGTGATATTTATTGTTGCTTTTCAAAATATTGTAACAGTTAATGCAAACTGCTTATTATCGCATGGCGAGTTCGAGTCCACCAAATGAACATCAAATGCACAACACAAGCAAAACTAATCAAGTGAAAGAAAAATGTTGTTACACTGGTATTACAGTCCTTCACACGCAGGATCGGATTCTAGTATTTCTTCAAGAGTTATGTAGTAGACACTATCAAGGCAAATTAAAGTGTTAATATCGGTGCTCCCTTCAACGCGTCGCACATTCGTCCCGTGCCATGTTCATTTACCCGCATGTCGCACAACTGCAGCAACTGCAAAAGCAGAAGCAGCAAAATATCATGGGTAGGGATTGTCGAAGCCTTCTTCCGTGTCCAGTCTGCGAGTAGACCTATGTGGATGGCGGATGAAGGGGAAATCGAGGTGTGGGAGTGTATATTGTACACACACACACACACACACACACACACACACACACACACACACACACACACATACACACGCGCGCGCGCACACACACACACACACAAATACACACACACACACACACACACACACGCAACACACAGATACACACACACACACACACACACACACACACACACACACACACACACACACACACACACACACACACACACACACACACACACAGCTACTGAGTTGCAAGCTAAGCAAGGACGCATAACTCGAAGCTTAAATGTAGATTCACATAAACAATAGAACTAGAAGAAATACATTTCCTATCTGGTGCTGGGCTTAGGACCCCACATTTCACATCATCCCAGACGAGAGACTCAGGTTTGGGTTTGAAGTATTTACGTGCACAAGCGCCGGTCAAATTGGCACATACTTGATTTTCACACGTTGCTGGCCATCAAAACAGCCATCCTCACTACTGAAAATGATATCTCCTTAACTTCATTTTGAATAAGCCCGATCAAAAATCCAAACTCGTTTGCGTCTCCGTCCTTAAAAGGCACAATAACAAAAACATTGGTTACTCATGGCGCCTCCACTCCCTAACGATAATGCAACACTACATACCCGTCGGAGCATGGGTGAGTACACCAATATTTAGAGTGCGCAAGGGTGGTATATCGTGATAGTAACCCAAATCGCTGCCAATGGTATCAACGGGCAGCTCGTTGGATTGTTTCTGACGCCAACAAAGAATGATGTCAAAACCTGAAGTGATGACAATACGCGGGGGGTTTGTCGGATGTGTGATGTGTGTGAGTGCAGTGCCGCATCGGATTATTTGTCGTGACGCGATAAGCGCACTATTGATAGCACGGGAGCACGCAATATCCATAGCATGAGCACTCTCGATTGAATATCGACAAGATTATCATGAGTGTTGCGGTGGAGGATCATAGTCGCTACAATGGCTGTATGATGTACAGAATTCTGAATACCTACACCCAACAACTGTGCGTATGCGTCTAGAAATATATGTCTCATTAACCAATAGGCGGTCATACGTAAAAGGTGAATGACGATACCCGCAGAATTCTTGGCTTGAAGATCCACAATGACGGTCCATGTAAATGTGAACGGATATAATCTGTACGTAAAACAAAAACCTTACAAGAAAAAGCAGAGGAGACCACCAGGCAAGAAGAAGAAATGAGGGAAAAGCCTAAGCCCGAGAAACACAAAGGCACGCCACAGCATCAATAGTGTCCTCCTGCAAAGCGTAGCGAAGATAGGAACCCTAAGTGCCATGAAGAGCGGCAGAAAGACGTTGCATGAATTCACGCCGCACCCCCCCCCAAAAAAATTAAAAAAAAAAAAAAATTATAATACATACGGGTACCCCCCCAAAATTTCTCAATATGTCCTTTAAATACGTCCGCCAAATTGATGATGTATTTGTACTATACATATCCTTGTATGGGTGGTGCTCATCTGCGGAGAGTCCCAAATTCTTGCAAGTGGAAAGGGGATATTTATTCAGCCGCAAGCGACGTGTTGCATCTTTATTTGCCGGAAAATGAAGATAGTCGTCCATACAACCATGTTATTATTGTCGTGATATTGTTCGTTGGCAAATAAGGGAAAAACTGACGAAATATGAATTAATCAGACATAAGCACGACAATAACTAAGTTACAACAAGTACGCTCACCAATGTGTTGTGTGCGTTCTACTTAAGTGGGCCAAGTTCAGCACACTCACTCGACGTTGAAAGTTGTATCATGAGTTTCATCCAAATACACAGTTGATAACTCGTCAGTTAGTGGGCGATCTGACCATGCAAGAGGTTGTTGCACTTGCTCCATCGCCAATACAATCGTGGTTAATCGACATTGAATTTGAATTTCCATATTCATCCCCGGCTCATGCTCCGACTTCACCCGCTTTGTCTTCGTTGGCGCGTGAACTAGCAAACGTACCTACAAAGTCCATCTCTTCGCTTCCACATCCCCCCCCCCCGGACATTTCAGCCTTGTTAACATACCTCGCCGAAGCTCGACTTCTGATTCGAACCGAGTTGACAGTGAAAAAATGTGTGCTTATTCACTACTTGACACACTTACCAATTTTCAATGATTTTGACAGTGTGCTAATTGTGGTCGATCATCTCGCTCGAATTGCCAATTTTGTGCCGTGCACAAAGACGGTGAGTCGGTGAGTCGGTGACATCACAAGAAGCTGCGAATTTGTTTTTACCTGGAGTCTACATATTACAAGGACAACCTCAAGTGGTAGTTAGTGATCGCGACCCGAAATTCGTCAGTGGTTTTTGGCAGACACTTTTGGCGATGTCATGGAGCGCGGCTCAACATATTTTCTAGTCGACACCTGGAAAGAGACGGCCTCACGGATCGCGTCAAGGGCACGTTTCAACAATCAACACGTTTTTTGCTGATATGACAGATCGCTTTGGACAGCCTACCTTAAGTCGAGTTTGCGTACAACGCTACTCGTGCGCTCGGAACTGAACAAACGCCGTTCGAAGCGAATTTTGGCATTTTTCTTATTAAGGAGCCTCCATGTTCGTTGTTTAACATGCGACCTTCAATTCCCATTTCACAAGACGCAATGAAACGGTTACAACAGTTACGTGAATTGCACCAGCTCGTACGATCGATGTTACACCTACACAAAGATGAGACGCAGTCCCGTACATAATCGTCGACAGCCCCACACTTCGTACAAAAAGACCGAGTGACAACAATTACGTAAATATCTTCTTGCAAGGTCAATATGATAGGAAATTACGCGATCGACAGCTTGGTCCTCTTAGTATCGAGGAGGATATCGAAAAACACAGTTACATATTGAAACTACCACCGATAATAGGCTTGCATCCGGTTTTTTACGTAAACAATCTGCGGCATTGTTCTACACGGTCATACCATCCAATTGTCCCGGTTACGACGCCACAAGACAAAGCCGAGGTACTTGACCTGTCCCACATCTTTGCCGTGTGCATCGAGCCGCTTGATGGTCGACGAAGAAAATGTTTATTGTTCAAGACGCACTTCCGTGATGGCGGCACTCCACATGTCTAGCACCGTTTAATTAAACGAGGTATATCGTACAAAGGCATTACAAAATTTCTTGGAGACGTCCCAATGGCCCGCGTTTGCCCAGACTCAAGTGTATATAGACTCCATGCACGCTCATCCAACGCGCATTCCTGAATCCCACTTATAACTTTAATGAAGGAGCCAAGATTACCACGAGGCCAACTTTTCAGCCGACCTCATTGATATGTCAAGAGGGGGAGGATTGATATGTCAATGTCATTGATATGTCAAGCGTACGAGTGTGATGAGTAGTGTCCTTCACAACACTCCATCGCATGACATTGTACATGTCCTCGTTACCGATTTTATCCGTACTTTTCTATCAAAAGGACGTATTTGCGGTTACGTCGCCATTGCTATTGCTCAAGTGCAATGTACGGTACTATAGTACCAGTATCTCTCGGTACGTACAATACACATATTAAAATCTAAAATGCTACACGACGCTATGGTATTATTTTCCGAGACAGACAAGCTACGTCGCGACTCTATTGAGACCGTTACGAGAGCCCCAATACAAGACATGAGGAGGACGCGAGACCATGCGGGAGTTACGTTGGCTAGGCAAACCTATTTGAACCTAGTGCAATAAAGGGAGGTGACAGACGACAAGTGAAAATGAAAATGTTTAAAATAATACCAACAGGTTGGACCGGCTGCTGTCTATGGGCCCTCCATACTCAGCCATATAGGACTTACGATTAGGATAAGACCGGGTCTCTTCAACGAGGTACACCTATCGACACACCTTTCTGCAATGTGTGTCGACGTTCCTCGGGAGCTAAAAATACTGTAAGCAGTCACAGCAATTGCCATTACCCCCCATCCTAAGCATTAACCGCGTATTCGTTTTGTAATCAAGAAAAAACAGATCTGAAGATAAATCCACTTGTCATGAAATGCAAATTGAAATTGAAATTGTTTATGCTGTCTCTGGGCCCTCCCAACTATGCCATACAGGGAACTTACAAGTCAGGGCTAGACCGTTAACCACCTAATCCAACCTCTCCAATATGGGTCGGGGGTTTTACTCCCCCCCGGGGAGGTGTGCAAGTAGAGGCGAAGGATGTGTGCAGTTAGGGTCGTGCGAGGGGGCAATGTGCGGATGCGCGGCGGGAGGTCGTGCGGGACTTGATGCGGTATATGAGTAGGAGGTGATGCAGCCATTGGACAGTATGCGTGTGGAGTTGTGCAAGAATGCGATACGTGTCGAGGTGTGCTTTGGAGACGAGTTTATCAGGAGGGTCGGTGCGGGCGGTGAGAAGGGAGGTGAGACTCGTGATGGTGGAGGAGTGCGGTGTACCTGTGCGGCTCATGACGATGGGGAGGATGTCAACCACTGTGCCTGGCCAGTGGCTTCTGATGGCGTTTGCAAGGGGTGTGTATTTGGATCGTATGAGGTCGGCTGTGTGGGAGAGGTTGTTGTCTGTGCAGTACTTCCATTCCCCTATCTGAATCTTTTTTATGGATGCGTAACGTCGGCGACCGTTGGAGTGACCAACGAATCGGGGTTCGAGGATGCGGATGAAGTCAGGTTTGTGTGCAGGGGGACGAAGCAGGGGGGGGAGAATCTCAGGGGGGAGGACGGCGGGGCATGAGGTTAGGGAGTCAGGCGAGAGACCTTCGTCAGCAGCAACAAGTCGGGTGGGCATGTGGGTGGGGTGAGGTGGGTGGCAGTCAAGTGGAGTGTGGGCAGGGGTGGGGGAAGCAAACGATTTTATGGGTTTGTTACCGAAGTCTGCGGTGATGGTTTCCCAGCGTCCTCCGTTGTGGCGTTCCAGTAGGGAGAGTAGGAGTTGCAGAGCGCTGTTGTGTCGGTCCTGTCTTAGACCAGACATAGAGGGGCAGTTACCGGCCATGTGGCCGTTGCTAGTGAATTGGCCACATAGGGGGCAGCGCAGGGTGGGGTTGTGAGTAAGTAGGCGGGTGTTGTGGACGCCCCACATGAATTCTTGTTTGTGTGTGAACTGGATATTTGTGAGGGTTGAGTGTTTTTTGTGGTAAGAGAAATCGGCGCCGTCCTTCGCGGCGCGGGCGAGGAGGGCTCCGTGTTTGGTTGTTTGCGAGAGAGGAGTGTGTGTGTGTTTTGTGCTGTAGGTGTGTGCGTCGGTTTTGAGGTTGGTGTATCTGTAGGGTATGGGGTCTCCTAGGGTCTGTGGAATGAGGGTGTATGGCCAGGTCCAGTGGCCTATCGTGACCTCTGAACCTGTGGTGTATGTAGTGTCGGGTGGGTGACCATCCGCGACGAGGTTGGCGAGGGTGTCTGCGAGGTCGTTGCCTAGGGAATGGTTGTGGGCTTTGATTTTGCCGAGGTGTGTACGGATGCCTGCGTCGCAGCGGGTTTTAAGGGTGTGTGTGATGGATAAGAGGGTGTCGCGGTGAATGTTGTGGCGGTAAGCGGAAGGGCAGTTTAAGTAACCTTGTATGAGGCGGAGGGAGCACGCACTGTCTGTGAGGAGGTGGGTGCGGCCAAGTTGGAGGCCTATATCTATGCCAGCTAATTCAGCGCGATTTATTGTATGTGAGGGAGGGGTAGAGGTCACCATGATTTTGATTTTGGTGTCCGAGGCGGGGTGGGTAGCTGCTGCTCCGAGGGGGGACGAGCTTCCTTTTTTCGAGCCGTCTGTGTATACAAAGTCCTGCCAGTTCCAAGCAGGGGTGCCTCTGGTGGGGGGGTACGTTAGATGCACGCGGTCCGGGAGGGGGTATGTGAGGGGGTGAGTTGGGTTTGGGGGGCGGTGGTATATACCCGCTGAGTGGGGTGAGTAGGTGCCAAAGAGGTGTGGAGGAGGGGGGGTGATGATGGGGTTGGGGAGGTGAGTGTCGTAGATAGATTCGAGAGTGTTGTGAAGTGCGGTCATGGCTGTGGGTGATGGGAGGGTGGAGAGTGCGAGGGGGTTGGCGACGAGGTATATGTCGACCATCCATCGTGTGCCGAATGGGGTAGGGGTGGGGTTGCCAGTGTGTTGGTCGGGGGGTAGGAAGGTGTTTGCGTCATTGGGGAGGGTGTAAAGGTGGTGGGTGTATGGGGAGTTGATGTATTTGGAGTGGCGGTAGGGTGTGTGTTCCCATCGGGGGAGGATGAGGATGGTTGCGCTGGGTGTGTGAGGGGCTGTGAGGTGTGCGCTGGTGATTGCGTGTTCCATGGCTCGTCTCATGCATTCGTGGTCGTATTCGGGGTTGGCTATGTTGGTGCCTTGCCAGGTGTGCGGGGCATTGCTGCCGCTAGATGAGAAGACTATATCTTCGGGGTAGAGGGAGTGGTAGGTGTGGGAGTGAAGGGATTTATTGAGGGGGTCGGAGTAGAGTTCTGTCTGGATGCGGAATGTGTGACGGAGAGCTGTGAGGAGGTCTTCTCTGGTGGCCCATCTATTACGGGTGGTGGTGGCGGGTGTGGGTGAGTGGATTTCTGAGCGGGAACCTAGGCGGGTGAGGAGGTGGTAGACCTCCTCTTCGAACGTATGCTGCGAGAGGTCGGGGCGAAAGAGTTGGTAGAGGTGGCGGACGCGGGGGCCGTTAAGGGTGGTGACCGCGCGGCCGTCGGGAGTGCAGAGTATGGTGGTGTCGTGGAGTGATGGGTGTGCGTGGATAGCGAATTTACCGGTAGGGAGCATGTCGAGGTCGGGGTTGATGGGGTCATGGTTGAATGTGATTAGGGGGTGTGACCACGGAGGGGGTCCGGGTTCTGGCAAAATGGGTGTGGTGGAGGGGACATAGCCGGAGTTAAATGCGGTGAGGGCGGTGGGGCCGGAGGGGGTCTCACTGATGGTGTCGTGGAGTTGTAGGCATGGGGCCCACTGCACTTCGTGGAGGTGGGTGAGGTCGTGTTGTTGGCCGCGAGCACACCACTCGCACTGCCATGTGGCGGGTCCCTGAGCTGGGCGGCATTGGGAGTGTATGGCAAAGTGCGGGCATGTGCAGCAGGTGGAGGAGGGTTCTGTGTGCAGGGGGTCATGACAGATGGAGCAGGCGGTGGGGGAGGGGGAGGGGAGGCATACCGATGTGGGAGTGGAGGAGATGAGGCGGAAGCCGTCGTCGAGTTGTAACTGAATGTCCCATTCCGTGAGGTGTTCCGGGGCCCATTCAACCATGTACTGCGTTTGGCCGTATTCTGTGTCCTTGTGTTTGGAAATGATGCGTGTTACGTCGCAGGGGGGGTAGTGGTGGTCTGAGGGGGTGAGGTATTCTGTGTCTAAGTGTGTGGTGGGTGCGGTGGGGGTGGGGTGAGTGGTGCGGGAGGTGTAGATGCCGGATGAGAGGGTGGGGGGTGAGCGGGGGAGGTGAGGGGAGAGGAGGGGAATCCATGAGGGGTGTATAGTGGTGGGGGGGGATGCTTGGTTGGTAGTGAGGCTTGTGATGGGGAGGCGGTTGTGGATAGTATCGAGGGGTTCAGTGAGGATTGCGGCGAGGAGGCGGATGGGAACTGAGAGTGGGGTGGTGGACCCCGTGAGTGTGGTGATGGATTTGCATGATTTGAGGATGAAGGAGGATGAGGTGGCTCTGAGGAGGACTTGTGGCCACGAGGTGATGTTACTTTTCCAGAGGGGGGTGAGGCGGGGTAGGAGGGAGGCGTGTGTTTTGCGGGGGGAGAAATCGCAGTAGGCTTGTTTATATGTGTGAGGGTCGGTGATGTGTGTGGCTTTGTCCCGGAGTGAGGCGAGGAGGGCGTTGTCTTGAGTGGTGAAGTGGGCGCGGATTGTGGAGGCGATAGGGTTGGTGAGGGAGAGTGGAGGGATGTTGTGGAATAGGGTGCCCGCATCGCGTTGAGCTCTGACTAAGCACTTGAGTGTGGGTGGGGTGTAACAGGTTGACATGATGGATTCCGAGGGCCAGTGGGAGTACGTGGTGGATAGGGTGCGTATGTGTGCGCGGGCCATGTGGCCTCTATAGCCTGAGTTGTTCATGATTTTATGTAGGTGGCAAACTGTGAGTTGTGCGGCGTGGGCTTTGAGGGAGGGGAGGCCGTATCCTAGGTCTGATGTAGGGCGGTGAAGGGCGGTGCGGGGAAGGTTACGTACCGAGGAGACGGCGGAGCGGAGTGCGCGGCAGATTTGTCCTTCGAGAGTGTCGAGTTGGGAGTCGGTGAAGAGGCCGAGCTGGAGGGTGAAATGCTTTCCGATGAGGAGTCCACGGATGACCCTGATTCTGCGGGATTGTGTTAGTGGGGAGGTGGAAAGGGTGGTGATGAGGGATGCAGTGGTACGTTTGAGTTCTTGCCAGTGTTTGGTGAAGTTGAGGGAGGTGTTCAGTTCTACCCCTAGGACGCGGTATGTGTCCTTGGGGCCAATGGAGGGGATGGGGGCCGGGGTGGAGTTTAGGGAGATGAACTGAGTTTGCAGGCGGGATGCGAGGAGGGTAGTGTTGGCGAGGGTGAGGGCGTTGCCTGTGCGCCAGAGGGCGCCGGTGATGCAGCATTTGCGGATGTTGACGGTCATGCCCGTGTAGGCGCTGAAGAGGGAGAGTTTTCTGAGCTGGATGGTCATGTTGGGGGTCGAGCCCGTGGCGAGGCTGAGGTCGTCGGCGAAGCCGTGTCCTGGGTATGTGGCTGTGGGTTCTGTGGGGTCGACGTTAGTAGCGGGGGGGCCTGGGCGGTAGCCCCGGCTTCCCACCGTGAGCCAGCGAAGGAAGGGTTCAAGGAAGAGGGTGAATAGAAAGGGGGAGAGGGTGTCGCCCTGGAGGGTTCCGCGATTAATGTCTATAGAAGGGGTGGGGCCATGTGGTGTAATATAGTCTGTGGTTGAGACCCCGTAGAGGTGTTCGCATGTGTCGACAAAGGTGGGGGGCATACCGAGTTGACGCATGTGTTTGAACATGATACGGTGGTCCGCGGCGTTGAAGGCGCCTTTGAAATCTGCGTACATGACGTAGATGTCTTTGTTGTGGAGTTTCGCGTCCTCCATTGTCATAATGAGGGAGGAGAGGGCGTCGTGGATACTGCGGTGTTGTCGGAATCCGTCCTGTTGGTCGCTGAGAATGCCGTGGGTTTCGGCGTACTTCGAGCCTGCATCTTTGATTAGTGCTGTCCATAGTTTAAGGAGGTTATTCATGAGGGCGATAGGGCGGTAGTTATCGAGGAGGGAGGGGTCGCCTTTTTTATGTAGGAGGCATGTTGTGCTGTGGCACCAATCAGGAGGGGTGTAGGATTTGTGTGCTAGGAGGGAGAGGAGAGAGAAGAGGGCGGAGCGGGTCGCCGGTGGTAGGAATTTGATTATTTCATTGGGGATACCGTCGGGGCCGGGGGCTTTGCCGGTGCCTAGGGAGTTGAGGGTTTTATCGAAAGTGTCGCGGGTAATCATGTCGGCAAGGGTGAGAGAGGGGTCACCGCGGGGTTCGATGGTAAAGTTGTCGGGGTTGTCGGGGAGTTCCCATGGGGGGGTGGGTAGTTCGTGTGGGGTGGCGCAGCCGAGTTCGCTGGCGAAGTGAGAGTGTACCGCGTCAATGACGGCGGAGGGAGAGGATGCGGTGGTTTTATCGGGTTTGGTAATGCGGTGGAGGGTGGAGGCGGCGCCGGCGGGGGGTAGGAGGCCGCTTTTAATTTTCAATCGGCGGTGGGAGAGTTTGGGGCAGGTGTCGTAGGCCGCATTGGCTCGAGTTTTTATTTTCTTTATCTTATCCGTGGTGGTGGCGTGAAGGAGCTGGCGTATGCGTGCTTGGCACTGTTGTTTGATGGCGTCAGGGGAGAGATATTCGGTTGTGTTTAAGAGGGCTTGGGCGATGGGGAGGGGGCCGTTGTTTTTGCTGCATTTACGGAGTTTGAGTATGTGAGTGCGTGTTTTATTTGTTAGCCAAGTAGGGTCAAGGGACGCTTGGGGTGGGCGGGGTTTCTTGGCGGGGAGGAGGGGCCAAACTGTGGCTGCGTGGTTCATGTGTTGGGAGAGGAGTGTAGTGAATTGTGAGGCTAGGGTGTCGAGGGTGTCGGGGGAGGCCGAGGTGTGTGAGGTGTTGAGTATTTCTGCGTGGAGGGCGGCCGTTTGGTTGATGAGGTCGGGGGTGCTGGATTGGTACGCTTTTATGTGGTCGGGTGTGAGGGGAAGTCGAAAGGTGAGTTTGCGCGTCGTGTGATGTGTGTGGGGGTGGGTATGGGGAGGGGGGGGATGTGCCATGAGGGAGAAAGGGGCGGGAATGACGAGGTGGATTGCAGAGTGGTCAGTAAAGTGGGAGGGGGAGGGGAATATCGAGCAAGAGGATGGTGGGAGGGTGATAGGTGAAGGAGGCGTCAGCTAGGCGGAGGCCCCATGCTGCAACTTCTGCATATAGGCGGGTCAGTTGGGGGGTGGAGAGCTGGGGCATGTAAGTACCTATAAGGAGGTAAGGGGTGCCTGAGTGGGGAACGATTTTTAGTCCGGCGATATGGGGGATGAGGTGGGGGGGCGGGGTTAGGACAGTGGCAGATTGGAATGAGGCTCTGCGGACCGCGAAGAGAACGCCTGCGTTGGGTAGGGGCACAGGTGAGTAGCAAGGTCGGGAGCTTTTGAGGTGGTATTGGGGGAGGGCTATGCGCCAGCGGGATTTGTGGGTGTCGTGGTTTGTTTCGGTGAGGATGAGGACGTCCGGACGGTGCGAGGTGGAGAGGTGTTCAACATCCATAATGGAGGTGTGGAGGCCGCGGGTGTTGAGGGTGATGAGGTGTAGTGGTTGGGATGTGTGGTGTGGGAGGATGGGGGAGGGGAGGGAGGGGGTGGTGCTGGGGGGGTCGTCGGGGGGGCGTTCGACGGGTGGTGGTTGGAAGGGAGGGGGGAGGAGAGGAGGGGAGGGGGGGAGGGGGTGGGGAGGGGGTGGGAGTTGAGGGGGGGAGGGTGGTGTGGGGGGTTGGAGGGCGTCGAGAAGGTGGGGGCGTCTCTGTGGGAGGGGGGCGGAGCGGAAGGTGTGGTTCCATAGGAGAGTGTGGAGGGAGTATACCGAGGACCGGGGGTCGAAGGAGGGGGGATTGTATGGTTGGTCCGGGGGGGCTGTTGCGATGAAATAGGTGTGTAGGAGGGCGTGGGTTCCGCACGACCATGCTCCTTCGGAGTCGTTTTGGCGAGGCGGGTTGAGTGAGCGTAGGACTCCGACGGGAGGGGGGGGGAGGAGTTCCAGTCGGAGAGGAGATTGAGAGAGCGGGCGAGGAGGTCGGACGGAGGGGGGTGGTGTAGAGAGTCAATCCAGGTAGCGGAGGAGTGAGTTAGGTGGAGGAGGCCGAAGTGAGAGTTTTGCCATGTGAGGACGAGGAGAGAGTGGTTAGGCGTCCCCGGACGGGGGGGGGAGCCGCGGTTGGCGAGGTTAGTCCAGTGGCTGGGGTATTGGGAGTTGTGGTGGTGATTATCGACTTCGTTGTTAGTGATAACTGTGTACGAGGCGGCGGGAGTCGAGTGGAGTTTGGTTATTGTAGTAGCGAGGCAGTATAGGTTAGAGAGGTCCTGATATTGTCCCCATTGGAAGGAGAGGACAGCAGAGGTATCGAGGTAGCCGATGGGGGTGGGGAGGCCGTATTCAAGGTTTAGGTCGAATAAGTAGTTATGTAGTGCTATGCAGCACGTGCGGGGGTTAAAGTGGGCCGGGAGAGTGGATTGTAGCGTGGTGTTGACAGTGTGACTTCGGATATCGGGCTGGGGGGTGGGGGGTTGGTTGTGGGGACTAACCTCCGGGCCGTGAGGCCCGTATTGTGGGGGACTAATGATGATAAGCGGCCTTGCCGGCCGAGGCTTGTGGAGGGCGAGGGTGTGAGGCTCCGGAGGGTCCGTTCGTCGAGGTCTTGCGCATTTCGGCGAGCATAAGGTCCTTGGAACTGATGGTCGTTCGGAGCTTAAGAGGGGGTGGTAAGTGTAGGGATGGCGGAGAGAGTATGAGAGGGTAGGGGAGGGGGGATAGAGAAATTGTAAGCAAGATGTGGTAGGTAATAGGAGGGGGCGATAGTGGGGAACTGCAGTGACACAGGGGGCTGTCGATATCGTATCAAAAGTGCTTCGGGGCTTCCGAGAGAAGCCTCGGAGCAGGCCTAAAGGGGGTGAGGAGTGTAGGGGCGGGGGAATATGTGTATCGCTGAGAGTGTTAGGGGTACGTGACTGCAAGACCGTGTCTGTAAGAGGGGGGCGATATTTCCGGGGCAGGTAAGTACGCGGGGGGGGTGGGTGATCGGTTAAGCTGTCGGATAGAGCAGGGCGGGCGGGCTAGTCTCATCGGGGGAAGAGTTGTCAATATTGTAATGACAGGCGAGTTGGGCAGAGCATGGAGGGTGGAAAAAGTGGGAGGGAGAACGGCTGCACTAGGGTCAACAGTGAGGTCATCGCATGTAAGCGCGAGTGTCTGATGGGTCAGTCGGGTTAGGCGGGCCATTATGTAAATAGAAAAGGGAAAGAAAATTAGAAATCGGAGGGGCACAGCGACAGGAGCGAGCGTTGGACAGAGCAAGGGAGCAGCGGAGGGACAGCCGTCAACTGGAGGGTTAGGTAGGGGGGAAGAGGTGAGCGGGGCACCGGTGTCTGCGGCTGATACCGGGGGAGGAGAGTGGGAGACGTCGGCGGACGGATCGTGTCGGTCGGCAAGCGGAGAGTTCGTGCGAGGGGGAGCGTACATGGCCCGGGCTGGCGCGACAAGCCAGGTGGCATGTGTAGCTGTGAATAGGCTAGTGTATTTTTGGGGTAGGAGGGTAACATGAGGGGGGGGGGGGTATCGGCGTGAACTGATCAAGGCGGTGTTCAGTGCAGGGGCAAGAATTAGGCCTGTAAAATATTTTTTTCTCTGTTTAAAGAAAACGACAGTCGAGTTTCATGATATTGCTTTACTGGTCGGATTTTGAAGCACTGTTGCTCGGAAGCATTAAGGTGAGGGAGAGGTGTCGATTTTAGTGCGCTGTTAACGATAGAATCAGCGTAGGCTAGCGGGAGGGGACGCTGGGGGCAAGACATGTCCTTACTGTGGGACGGGGGGTGACGGTCGGCGAGCGGCAAGTTCGGGCTAGAGGGAGCGTATAGGGCAAGGGCCGGCGCGACATGCCAGGCGGTACGTGCAGCTGCGAGGAGACTAGTACATTTATGGGGTAGGAGAGTAGCATGAGGGGGAGGGGGGTGGCGATGAGTGCTGATCAGGGCAGTGGTTAGTGTAGAGGTAAGAATCAAGCCTGTAGAATATTGTATTATTTGGTTTAAAGAGAACGATTCTCGAGTCGCATGATGTGGCATTTTTGGTCGAGCTTTACAGCACTGTGGCTGGGAAGCACTAAGGTGAGGGAAAGGTATCGATTGAGGTGAGTTGTTCACGAGAGTATCAGCGTAGGCTAGCGGGAGGGAGCGGGGGATGCGAGACTGGGCCTTACTGTGGGACAGAGCGGGACGATGGCACCGGTACGGGTATTTTGTGTGGGTTGTAGAGTCAGCGGCCCGTCCCATGTCAGTGGTTGACCTGGGAGCGGCGAGGGCCAGAGGCGTCTGGAGTCCTCTGACTGGTGAGTATTCCAAAGCCGTGTCCAAGTCTTGGGTGGATGGGGGTGGTTGGGGCACATGGTGGAGTAGAGCGAGCGGATGTCCCGCTGGATAGCTCCGGCGGTTGTAGGGGTCCGCGGCGGGCGCATTCACGGGCCGATCCCGCAATGGCATAAGCATCGGTCTGTGAGTGGGGGGGGGGGGTAGGGGTCGAGGACATTCTGATCGAGTTGGATTTCGAGTTCGTGAGAGTAGTGGGGTTGATTGTGGCTTTTCGAGTAGGTTTTTGAGTGTAGTGCGCGTGTTGGCTGCACGCGACCAGGCCCGGTGGGACCTGGGTTTGTTGGATGTTGGCGGCGGACGGGAACGTCCGGACGCTCGGAGGGGCGCGATGTGGCGCGCCGCCTACCGGGGAAGAGGCTTTTTGTAAGCGGTGTGTTGTTTTGGTGTGTCGCAGTACTTTGAGGGGTACATGTGTGGTTTTTGAAGTGGATGGCGCGATAGCTGTCGGGGGGATGAAATTCAAATCCCTGGAAGCTGCGCCTCTGAGTGTGTACCGTCTGGTGTCGCTACGGATCCACTGACCATTGTGAGCTAGGCTCGGGTGGGGAGAGGTGAATGGTGCACGCTGTCCTGCGGCCCTGTCCACAAGTCTTGCGCTCGATGGGAGGCCAGGCCCAGAGCGAAGACGATCGGCGTTTCTCATCCGAGCTACCGACCCATCCCCGTTATATGGTTCAGTAGTACTTTAGTAGTACTTGGATCTTTTTACTGTCTTTAGTGACGGTAGGATACGTTTTGAAATGCAAAACTAAGTTGTTGCTCGACCAGTCGACCTTCACGATGCACGGCCCGCTCCCACCGAACCGGGGTGCCGACCGGCCTAGGCCGGTCGGCGTTCGGGAGGGACGACGGGCCAGCCAATCTAGCTCCCGCGAGACTTCAGTCTGGCCGAAGATAGGAGGGGAAAGGCTGGCAAAATACCCCTCCTCGCGTGGTCGCTCGTCGATCCCGCCGCCGCATCCAGTACGCCCCGCCCCAAGGTCGTTGCCGCGTCTACCGACGCGACTGTCCTCTTTGTCGAGGTCCCCCAACACCTCGAGGGCAGGTAGGGGGGACCGAGACACACGGGCATAGAAAAAATCGGCGCTCTTGCCTCCGCGCATGGATTTGCCCCGCTCATTTCTTCGGTCCTTTCTCTGTCTGGTACCCGGGTGCCTGGCAGATAGTCCGGCATGCGTCCGTACCCTCCCCCCTCTGATCGCGCGTCCACCGAGCACCCTTTATTCAGTGGGGGCCTCCGCGCCCACCCGGGCCCACACTCAAGAGTTTGTAGGTCTGTCGGGGTATTGGTTGTCGAAGAGGGGGGGGGGGGGGGCATGTCACCATAGTTGGATCCTTGGGACCCCGGGTGCATGGAAATTAGTCAAAACCCGCCATACGGGGTTTTCCGGCGGCGACGACCCGGAGGGTCGTCGTCGCCAAATCGTGTCGCTCCCTCCGTCGCGACATGCCTCCTTGCCGTCCAAGCTTACTCCCCCCCCCGGGAGATGTATCTTGACGACGTAGCGGTTCGCTAGTGAGCGCCCTTCACTGGTGTTGCTCCCCAACCAGCTCGACGCCGGGTACGGACATTAGTTTAATTTCCGAAAAGCCCTCCGTACATGGCTTTCCGGCGGCGGCTGATCTTGAGGATCGCCGCCGCCTCACATAGCCGCTCCTCCGCTTGCGATATGCTACCGGCATGTGCCATGTCGTGCCTCACCCCCCGGGAAGTTTCGACTGACACATGGCTGGTCGACGGGTAGCGAGCACCCTTTCTCGGCGCTTCTTCCCGGCTCGCCACCACTCGCTCCAACACCCGCGTCCCACCGCTGATCCGGCCGTACGCCCGTACCCTCCTCGCCATCAGACGCTCCTTGAGTACAGGCCCCACCCCATCGAAGTAGGACTTTACCCAGTAATATGAGACCGCGAAAAAAACATATCGGACGGGCCAAGCGGGAGATCTTGGTGTCGGTATTTGCACATAAATTGTTTTTTCAAAAGCCCTTTGTACATGGCTTTCCCGACAGCTGATGATCCTGCGGATCGAGCTCTCGGCCCTCTTAGCCCGGCTACGGCTACGGGGTGCTTGGCACGGCTACGAGATGCTTGGCACGGCTACGGGGTTTTCATCGCCCACCACGGGGAGGTGACGAGGGGATGCCGACGGGCCGGCGAGCGCACCCCCCTCCGGGGCCGCCGCCGCTGCGCCGCCGGCGGGCGCCGACAGACGACATTACTTTTCCCTTATAATCACAACTATTTGTTAGCTCTTAGCAATAAAAATCTTCCATATCTCCATTTGTACTTCCACATGCGGAGGCAAGCTGCAACATGGACTTGTGTGCATTTAATGTGTTTTTGTTGGCTATGTTAGTTGGCTCCATCACGAGGAAAACTGCGTCGCTAAACACAGCAAGACCTTGGGGTAAGTGAACAGTTCGGTAGAGGGAAAGGGGGAGGGGGGCTATCGACATGGTATTGAAAAGGAAATTGAAATTGTTTACAACATGTACGAGGTGAAACCGGTTGTTGTCTCTGGGCCCTCCCAGCTCCGCCAACAAGGGAACTTACAAGCCGGGGCTATATCATTAACATCTTACTCCTACCACTCCAAAAATGTGTTGGGCGATTTTTGCTCCCTCTTCGGGGAGTTGTGCGAGTCTTGGCGATGGTGGCAGCGCAGCATGATTAGGTGCGATTGTGGTGAGGTGAGGAATGGTGCGTAGTTGTGCGGAATTTCATGCGGTAGATGAGCACGAGGTGGTGTAGCCATTGATCCGTATGCAAGTGCAGTTGTGATAAGATACGGGTGGTGTCTAGACGTGTTTCAGAGATGAGTTTGTCGGAGGAGGTCTATGCGGAGTGTGATGAGGGAGGTGAGGCTAGTGATGGTAGGTGTGTGAGGCGTGCCGTGCGGCTCATGACGATGAGGAGAATGTCAAAGTCAGTACCCATCCAGTGACTGCGGAGAGTGTCGGCCAACGGGGTTTATTTGCCGCGGATGAGCTGTGCGCTTTGTGAGAGGTTAGTGTCGGTGCAATACGTCTATTCTCCAATTTGAATCTTTCTAATTCAGGAGTTTCGGCGCTTGTTGTTCGTTTGACCGATGAATCTGAGTTCAAGGAGGCGAATGCAGTCGGGTTTGTGGGGCGGGGGTTTGAGTGAGGGAGGAAGAAGATCATCGGGGAGGACAGCGAGGCGGGCTGTAGGGAGGCGGGGGATATATCTTCATCATCATCAACAAGGCGGTTAGGCATGTCATTGCATGGTAGCGACTAGTAATCAAGGGCAGTGTTGATAACAATTGGGAAGGCGAAGGATTTGATTGGTTTATTACCGAAGTCCATGGTAATGTTTCCCATCGGCAGCCGTTGTGTCGCTCTAGTAGGGAGAGGAGCAGTTGTAGGGCGCTGTTGTGTCGGTCTTGTCGGAGGCCTGTCATCGAGGGACAATTGCCCGCCATATGGCCGTTGCTGCGGATGTCCACACATGGGGTCGATACGGTAGTTTGTGCACGCACCCGCGGTTGGGCTTGCCACTATCAACGAAAATGTTTTTTTCTCGATTTTGAAGCGTATATGTAGGCACTCAGTGTTCATTCCCGAGCTCGCCACGCTCGCTATCATAGTGACACCCTTGCAAGAAGCCGAAAAAACACCGTAGTAAGGCAACACTTCCTATAGTATCGAGTATGCATTGGTCGGGTGGCAACAATTTGCTGACATGGGGTATGGGCTGGTGTTGGAAAGGGATGTTGATAGACAATCGTCGATCGGTCCACACTAGACCGGCTTGTACAAAAGCCGCCGGCGGACGTAAATGAATCATGGATGACCGGTTCGCTGTAATTGACCACCACACACCCTCACTAGGAGCTAGGGCGTAGCATGAGCAAATCGACACTAATTGCATGTGCGTCTGCGTGACTTCGTCTTGACGGACCCATGAAAGTTAAGAGCATTACGTTCCGTTACAATGGGTGGCAAAAAAGTGGCGATTGACCAGAAATTAAAAGCAACGGGTACTTGTAGTTCCGCTCGGTTGGTTACGTGCAACAACGGCCCGTGCATAGCGATACTTAATATGCATATTTGCATAAAGGATGCCGACTTTTGCCGGTAGTCAGCTAATGCGCTTGGTTGCCAACAGGATGCTCCGATAAGAAGTTATGGCCCCTCACGTCACTTGTTCCAATGTAGGCAACCGCAAATCCATTTGTTTGATAGTACGCGTCAGGAACACCGGCGGCTATCATAGGACTTGACCGTATTCTCGTACACGTCCTCATGCATATGCGTTGGGGAAGTCTTGGTCCCTACTTGCCGTAGCATCCACCCCACTTAGGCCGGGGGGTCTCCTTGTCCATCCTCTCGGAAGGTGTGGTGGGGCTTTAATCACCATTGGTAGGTTCTTGGTAAAGTAGGGTTGATGCGTGGGATTGGTTGGGCGGGTGGGGTTAGAAACGTTGGTGAAGAAGGTGTGGCAATTGGCATGTTGTTAGCAAACTGCGAGCACAAATCTCTTATGTTCTGCTTGTTGAGGTTGTCTCTGCGGGTGGAAGTGCATATGGAGGAAAGATGTTAAGATGCTTCACTCCTTAGTGTTTAACAGTAGATTGTAATTGAACAATGGAATTGTTAAATGGTTCTGTCACCTCCGTCTACAGCACTAGGCTTAAATAGCCTTCACCTAGCTATCTTGCATTAGTTCTCGCTTAGTCTACGTGTCGGGTGCTAGGGCTCTCCAACCGTCATCAACAAACAAGCGACGCGGCTTGTCCAACATTGGAAATCTCGTTTAGCATTATTTTAGACTTCGTTCGGCGCATTGTATGGTTGGTTAGCTTCACTGTGCGTACTTATGCGTTCCGGGAGGTATTGGTCGTACAATACGCATAAAAACCCTTGTTTAATTACAGTAGCGACGTACCCACGGTGTACGTTCTTCGGATGGAAAAGCATGAATTGGAATTAGTGACGAGTACATGTACAATGTCATGTAACGTACTGTCACGGGACTATACTCATCACAAAGTTGTTTGCAAGTAGTAAAGGATTTGATATGGTAGATGCGGAGCATGTGGTGTAGCTATTGGACAAAGCGCATATAAAGGCGGGAGATGATACGGGTAGTGTCGCGGGTTCGGGTTTAGGAGGGCTTGTCCGGTGGGTAAGCTCTAGGGTTGATGAGGGTAGTGATGTTGGTGTGTGAGAGGGTGTGGGGTGTGCATGTGCGGCTCATAACTATATATGGGTATGATGTCCACATGTGTGCCATGCCATTAATGTGAGCGGAGTGCGTTTTGCAAAGGAGGGCGTATTTTTCTATGATGAGGTGGTGGGTGTGTTTAAGCTTATTGTCAATGCAGTGTTTCCGTTCTCCTATCTGAATGTGTCTGGTAATAGTTGTAAATCATTTTCAATTTCATTTTTTGGGGTGGTCTCCGCTGCTTTTTCTTGTAAGAATATTTTGATTTTCATTTTCAAAATTACCTGGCTGGTTTGTCATACAATTTACTTACATATCATTTGAAGCACCATAGATACGGGTTCCTGTCAACGTTCCTATAAAGCTTATTCTTGTAATCGACTCAAAGCCATAGATACCGGTACCGGTAGACAGCTCGGACGAGAGGAAAAAGTAAATTACCGACCGTAGAAGAATAATATATATAATCCTTATATTCTAAGGATTATGATCCTTACTTGCTACGGGTATCGAGAATTGAGCTAATACATCTGGCCATGTATCCGTACGGATAAGGCCGGCTCTCAAATGAACTTTTCCACCATCCGCGAAAGATGAGATGTATCCGTACATGTACCTGCGGCCGGCATATCCTATGTACTCGGAGCTGATGCCAGATGACTTATTTCGGAATGATTACTAATTGGAAGTTTTTTGCGCCCCCGGGATATGGGACTGGCAGGGAACCCGCACCGGCACCCTCTACAGGCGGCGTTTTGCAAGCATGACTGAGAGCAGAAGTTCGAAACAAACCTCAACTCAACATCAATCATGCTCCCGGGTAGGCGACTCTCGTGTGAGTGCATTAAGTTCCATTGTAGAAAACCGTACCGTACTGAGCTAACCCCACACGAGGCAAGTGTTGGAGTTTCACCATTTCACCAACAAAAACCTTCCAATGACATGCAAACAAACATGAATGCATTCCCGGCACTGACCAAGAAAGGTCTGCCCTACCCGTCCGGGCGTCGACCCATTCGAAAAATGCGAGAAGGACCAAGGCCCATCTCACGGAGCAAAACATTTCGGGAGCGCGATACATGAACTACAAAAAGGCAATATGAGGGGAGGGCTTGGCGCCATAACTGGAAAAACCTTCCATTTCCTGTAAAATGGGTGGCGCCATGAAGGGAAGGGGGGACACCGCCTAAAATTAAGGCATTTATATCTTCGGGGGATGTAGCGAAACGACGCACAAAACCATTAAAATCTGGGGCTAGCGCCCCAAAATTACGACGGTGGCATTCACAACGTGGGCATTCAAGCAAAATATGTTCTATAGATTCAATAACATCCCCGCCGCATGCAGGACAATGATGGAGAAAACGTTCAAGCATGGCATGAATGCGGGCAAGACGACGGGCTGTGGGAAATACACGCGTACGCAATTGAATCATAATGTGTAACTCTGAAACGGCCCCCGCGGGAATGCCCGTGCCGTATTGTGGCAATGGGTTCCCAACATATGAGGCTTGGGAATAAATACTCCATGTATTAGTACATGCCGACGATGATGTCTCGAATCGACCCCATACCGCTGCTTTAACTAGGTTAGAGGCCACGCGTGGTTGCAAAGACCTCCAAGCGGGTGGGACGCGTACGTTTTGGGCTAATTCCGCGCTTGCCCTAGCAAAACGATCCAACCACCGCAAGGTCCTAGACGTCCAAGTATTTGGGCGCATACAACTAGGTTGGCGCACTAAATCGCTTATGCATGTATTTAGGGTGGGCGCTTTAAGGAACGCCCTAGTCCTAGCCGCTGACGCCATTGCTTCTATGGACGCTATTCCTAGCTCCCGTAGTAGTGGCGCTGTGGCCACCCCAGGGGCCTTTGCACCCACCCCAACTAGGCGCCTCAAACATTGATTTAATATGGTTTGTAATCTATTGACGCCGCTAGTCGAATCCATCCCCCATACTTCACACCCGTAAGTAAGGACCGGCAATATGCAGGTCTTAAGCACCGAGGTACGTACATTAATGGGGATATCCCGCCCTCCTAACACCGAGTCGAGCGCTTCAACGGCGCGCCTACTTTTGTTTACCCTATCGCCCACGATATTTTGCATACTTAAATCCGAATTTATCAACGCGCCTAAATATATATACTCAGATACAACCGGTACCCGTCCCCCCCCCAGCTGCCAACGGTCGGCTTGTTCGCGTAGTGCGACTACATCGGAGTGGCGGCCTAGCGCCATTACCCCGCATTTTTTTACACCGAATCCCATATAGTGGTCCTCCGCCCATTGGGAAAAGTGGGCGAACATGGCATGCAAGTTATCCAGCGATGGCGCAAGGCCCACGGTGTCGTCGGCGAATAATTGGCCCGGCACCCTTAACGGTTGCCTAGAGTCAAGCATGTCAACGCAACCCGGTACCTCGCACCCCAATCCTTCTATCCCGTCAAATATATCATTAATAAATATGTTAACGAGGATTGGGGATGCTGGGCACCCTTGTCGCAGTCCGCGCTCTATTGGGATGGGGTCGGATAATATACCCGGGGCCTCTCCAGTTTTTACTTGGACAGTGCTATCCCTATATAGAGCTTTAAGGAAGGGTAGCATATGTCCCGTAATCCCATTAGCCTCTAGTTTAGAAAATAGAAGTTCATGAGGGATAGTATCGTATGCTTTCCGTAAATCTATAAACCCCGCATACGTGGGTAGCCCTAATGCATGGCGGCGGCTTGCGATATCAAATATGCTCGCGACTTGCAAGGGGCACTCTTCCCCTGGCATAAATCCCCCTTGCCACCGGCGGATTAATTTATTCGTTTGGCATACATCTTGAAGACGTTGGGTTACGACCGTCATTAGTAGTTTAATAAGAGCCCCCATAATGGAAATGCCCCTATAATTATCCATGACGGTCACGTCCCCCTTTTTTAGTATTGACACGACCGCGGAGCTACACCATTGCTTAGGGACACAATTAGTAGTCCATATCGTATTCATCAACTCCATGAGGGATTTGCCAAAAGGGCTATCCGGGGCGTATATCGCCAGTTTTAAGGTCTCCGCGGTTATGCCATCCACCCCCGAAGCTTTATTATTATTTAATCTTTTAAGGGCCTTGCAAAGTTCCCCTTCACCAATGGGTCCATTAATCCCATCTAGCGCAGGGAAGGGGGGCCGGCCCCCTCGGCGTCGTTCACATGCCTCGCGGTAAATGGTAGCCCTACACGTAGCATGGTGAGGGTCGCGCAAAAGCTCCCGATAGTGCCGCGCCCAGCACGCGTTAATTTCACCCGGTTCGGTATGGAGTACTCCCGACGTCGGATCACGCATTGGTTGTTCCGCGTGGTTGCTTTGCGTAGGATGACCCTTGGCAATAGAGCGGGCCCATTTCCAAAAACCCCGCCTACCACCACCTTGTCTAAAGTCGTTAATGGCCATGTCTATGGCTCTAGCCTTTTGGCGGCGGCGGTTAGTTCGGACCATGTTTTTAACCCGGAAGCGCGCAGCGATATACCCATCCAATGCTACGGATTGGTAAGGGCCGCGGGCCTCTTGGCACATGGCCAAAAAAAGCATGCTGACGACGAGCGATCGCCCCTAGGATAGAACGTTGTAGCGGAGGCCCGAGGCCCTTACGCCTAGTGCGTGAAACCGCCCCTACCCTACGGGCTGTAGACCATACGGCTTGGACAAAACCATCGGCGTCGGCGTCGATGGAGTCGGGTTCCCGTGACATGGCCCTCTCCATAGGCTCGTCATTAGGAGGGGCTAGTACCGCGAAGGGGTTAGCGGTGACGAAGTCGCGGAACGGTGTCGGCCACTCAGAAGGAGGATCTCCCCGAGCCGGCTTCGGGATTGACCGGACGGAGAGGCGTTCAAGCAGGAGAGGGGGGTGGGGATGTTCGAACGAATCACCCACAAGGCGAGGGACGGAAGCGAAGACATGGAAGTGGTCGGAGGTGTCCCATGAATAGTCGATAACGACACAATGTGGGAAGGAAAGGGAAGGGCCCATGACGGGGGGCCATGCCACGAAATGATCGATCACCCGGCAGCTGCCCCTCCGGCATGTACCACACACGCGCGCCGAAGCGTCTCGCGGCCAAACTGTTTTCGCATATGGTACACACCGTCAACGCCGTAACAAAGCATCTAATTGTGCTTCATCGGGGTTCCAATTAGTAAATCCTTATTAGCCAGAAGCAGCAGGTCCCGACAAGCGCAGATGCAGTACCGCTGTAGTTTATGTTGGTGTACTTCCTTTGGTAGCGATATTTGTTCTCCAGTACTCTGTGTTTGTTTTGCGTGACGCCACCAGCTGACGTCATCAGTTATTGTAGCGAATTAGCTATACATGTAGTATGTTTACGATTTTTGCCGGGGGGAGGTATAATCCTTAGTTACGGGCTGGTACGTGCAAGAATGCGTTTGGTCGCGCGCGTCACCCACAGCAGTAATCCTTGTTGCTCATCAGAAACGTGGGCGAGTGGGACACCATGCCTTGCTTCATGACTGCGCTCATCCCTGTCTAGCCTTTCCCCAAGCCAAGCTCGCGTGCCCTAATATTGGTCGTCAGCTAGCTTGGCCTGCACGAGTTTAGCTGACTCTTAGGACACAAGCTTTTGGTCAGGATACAGTTGTAACTCCGGCCTGGCGGGCCACTTCCGGTACCCAACAGCTCGCGGGTGCCGCTGACACTCACATCCCACGTACTTGTACCGGCCCTACCCATTGTATCCCATTGTCGGTAAATTTCCGACCTCAATCCGTTTTTAACAGAGGCGGTGCCCTCTCCCTTAATAAAGGACCTGCGAACGCTAGGAAATTTCGCAGGAGTCACACGACGAACTGACGTCGGCCTAGCATTCGTCCTTCTCACCTCGCGGGTACGCTCGCGAACCGCGGCAATCTTCCTCGTCCCCACCGCTACCCTCTTGCGTGTGCCACGCTCCTCGGGAATGAGCAAGGGTCGTGTCGACGATTCGCCAACGTCAGTGGACAAGACGTCACGAAGCGGGTATCGTAGCATAATGTTTCGTCGCAGAACCTCGCGGCGTCTGTCAGCCCTCTGCTCGGGTGTTAGACGGGCACGGGATACGCGACCGTTGGGAGTAAACATAACATCATTTCCGCGTCTTGCTTGAGCCTCGGCCCTACGCCTCTCGTTTGCGGCGCGGAGAGCCGGCGGGTAGCGGATGGGAATACGAGGTCGTGGTACGTGGCTCACGGCGTTATTCATAGCGGACTGGTACACGCTGCGGTAGTAGGCCTCGGTCGGGAGCTCGGAGGTGGAGGGGACGCGGATTGACATCTTGGTCGGTTGTTTGTAGAGGATATAATATTACCCCAGATTTTATTTTCATCTGTCGAACGCGTGCGTTTAAACGCACCAAGCCCCCGGGATCCAGAATTATTTGTAATCTTGTCGACTACCTGTACATTAATCTTCATTGGCTACTGCTGGTACCTGAATTATTTCCTCGGCCTACCACGTGTCGGGCGTACGGAGCGACCAGTGGCCTCAATTTTACGGCGATAGTACTCCTTCGCATAATTTGGATTCTTTTCACAGAACTTTGAACGGCTAGTGCCTCGGGAGAATTGGTGGTACACGTACCACGTTTGTGGTACATGTACCACAGAAAATGGTCATTTTTGGAACCTCCAAACAGACCGCTGATTTAAGCAATCTTTGCAGAAATAGGTCCAAAACGTGCAGAAGGTCCAAGTCAACTTATTTTTCAAGAAATACCGGTTACCGGCCGCGGCTATTCGCCATGGCGACGATTTTGCCCCCATCTACCCCCCACGGTAGCACCGCTCGGCACGTCCGGATAGGCCAAAGATTATCGGCTCGCAGAGGCCCTATAGAGGACCAATGGCCCGGCTCGAGGCGCCATCAGCGTGCCCGGAAGTATGGCTTAGTTACTGCGTCGGTAGGGCCGAAGTTGTGGACCGTGCGGTGGGATGATGGTGCGGAAACTACCGAGCGGTCCACTCAACTCCGAGCAGAGCTGCCCACTGCCGGGGAAGAACTTGCTAGCTCACCACCTCCCACGCCTGGCGATGACCACACTAACTGGAGATTAGTTCATGCTCACCCTTCCAACACCCTGTCAAAATTTTGCGTAGAGCTTCTGCCTGTCGACTCCGCTGTGCGCACCGCGCCGACGGAGGGTACTGGTAGAAAAATAGCTGAAAATATAAATTTCGAAAATCAGCCACCACTACCCACCGACGCATCTCCTTCTCCAAAACGCGGCTTAACCTGTAGCGGGTACTTTTACCGCAACTACCCATATGCTACGGACCTCATGCTACCTCCCCCTTCACCCCTGCTCGCATTAATGGCATATCAAGTTGGTTTCCGAGCTCCTTGTTGGTAACGTGGCGGGCGAAGCCACCGGGTTTGGGCGGGGCTGAACATGCAGTCCTTAATCATGATTGTTTGCACCACCTATCCATAGTCAGTAACTATAGAACTCCATGCTCATGAACATGCCTGAATTTCAGCTTAATAATGCTACGCTATCGCAACGAAATGTCCCCATTAGCATTAGCAAGATGCAGCAACGTGACGCCATAATGCAGTCGAGTGAGTGAGTGACATACATACATGCCCATGGATCGCCACACAAAAACGCACAAAGCCTAGCTTTACTCCCCTTAAAGAAGCTAAAGCAGTAGCAATGCGCTCTGTCATGCAACTTGGAAGGGAATGAGAGGTGTTTTAAACTTTTTGTTTTACAAAGAACTGTGTAATCTGAATTTTGGCGGAGCCACTAACCCCCTCCCCCCCCGATGTAATGCACGACCTGTGCCTATCGCCTATGTCTACACTTACTTCCCATGTCTGAAACTCCACACCCACTCGCTCCCTCGATATCCTCCTTCCTATATGAGCGCTGATTGCCATTCTTTTTGTCGGGAAGGGTCGCCTCGTCGACATTCGGAGCGCGGGGCTTCGAGCCGAGGCCGCGCACATAGCCGCGCTCGCACATGCGCCACGCTCACTCCCGCATCCACCCCCACGTCACAACCAGCACGCCTCAACTCCTTCGTAGTGTCTAATTATTCCTTGTTTTCCTATTCGAACGGGTTTCAGTAAGATTTTGGTCGCTAGGTACCTCAGAAAGCGAGGCACACGAGCGTGAATGCGGGACGCGGTCGTGCCGGGGAGCGGCTACACGCATCGTCTTACCTCGTACACTCCCCTCGACTTTCAAGCCCGCCGCAACACAGCCACCTGCGACCCAAACAAGTGGTCCATCCATTTCATGATACTCATGGGCGTTATCGAGCTGATTTTCGATACACGAGAGGGTCTTACCGCACAGCTCTAGCTCATCTTTAGGACGGTCAACTTGTCGCCGACCTCATCGCGCACCGCTCACTCCCGACCTTTCACGTTGCTTGCACGCCCAACTCACCACACCAACCTTCGCCTCTGACTACCAAAAGTTTCAAAATCCTCTTGGCAACTTGTTTTGAGAAGCGTCGGGCTTGAGGTAGAGTTTGATCTGACTTTGGTCCTTCTGAGTCGGGCGGATGGCCCGACAGAGAGGTGGTGCGCTTAGGGTGCGAGCAACTGCAAATATAGCGATGATACAGTTTTCTTAGAAATATTTAAGAGATAAGTACTAATGAAAAATATTGCTTCGTACCACACGTTTTTGTGGTACACGTACCGTACCACCAATTCTCCCGAGGCACTAGCGGCCTTGGTACTGAAAAATTTTCTTACAAGAGAAAGCAGTGGAGGCCACCAAGCAAGAAAAAGAAAGAAAGGAAGAAAAAACCTAAAAAACCTAGCGGCTTTGGTCTCCGGGTGGCGTTCATTGTACACCCTATTATATTCCCTGTATTTTTCCCGGTTCGCCTCCCGGTAAAGGCGGTCGGTTTCACGCTTTCGCTCACGCTGGGCATCCGTAACTACTCGTACCACGTTGCAGCTCTTTAACTCTTAAACCAGACTTTAAAATATCTAAATAAAACGCACCTATCTTAAACGTATGTTCTCCTCGGCCGTAAGCATCATGAGCTTCGCTTTGTTAGCGTGGAAGTTCTTCCAGTCTGCGGCAGCGGAGCGATCGCGGAGAAACGGCTGCATGTGTTTGAAAAACCCATCATAAACCCACTCCGTCTCACACGACTTCCCGGTTGCGATCCACTCGGCTGCTAGGTCTCTAAACTTTATTTCATGATCAACGTGGTAGTCTGAACGGCCGCGGAACCCCGAGGCGTTTCGGAAGGCGCAGATATGATCATTTATCTCCATCCGCAGGGCGTTCAAAAGGGCGGTGCGTCTGCTGTCTGGTAAGGGCTTACCTAGGTAGTAACGTGCCGCGGTCTCCATTGAAAATGTCATGGAGGCAGCCCCGTCGTACGTGAACATCAGCCCGAAATCACGCGAGTCCCAATTGCGAATCACGCCGGATGCACCGACGGCCTTGGGGTGCGCCCCGCAGAGTTTCATGAGCTCACTTTGATTCTCAGCCGGAAAGGCTCCTAGCTCCCGGATCCGCCGTTTCACGTCCTTGATGGTGGTACAACTCATGCTTTTTAATCTAGCTGGTGATTTTATTTTTCGAGTCAAACGCAGCTAAAATGTGACCATAACGGCCGGCCCTACCCTTGTCGAGCTAAAATGTGACCATAACGGCCGGCCCTACCCATGTCGAGCTAAAATGTGACCATAACGGCCTACATGCTATCTGTGTTAATTAATCGAGGTCGACACTAACCGGGTGTTTGTTTTTAAAACCCTTTTCTAGAACTCGGAATCCGCAGAACTCGGTTGAGCAAAATTGTGAGGTCAACACTAACCGGGTGTCCGACGGCTGCGCCGTCGAACTTGCTCCTCGTCGCGAGTCTGCGACTCTCGACTTCGTCGCGCGGCTTCGCCGCCCCGGAAGAGTCTATCCGCAGAACTCGGTCGAGCAAAATTGTGAGGTCGACACTAACCGGGTGTCCGACGGCTGCGCCGTCGAACTTGCTCCTCGTCGCGAGTCTGCGACTCTCGACTTCGTCGCGCGGCTTCGCCGCCCCGGAAGAGTCTATCCGCAGAACTCGGTCGAGCAAAATTGTGAGGTCGACACTAACCGGGTGTCCGACGGCTGCGCCGTCGAACTAGCTCCTCGTCTCGAGTCTGCGACTCTCGACTTCGTCGCACGGCTTCGCCGCCCCGGAAGAGTCTATCCGCATAACTCGGTCGAGCAAAATTGTGACCATAACCACCCGTTAAAAGAAATGATGTGTGCTCGGTCGAAGCTCGGGTGAGAGCAAAACTAGCCGGCCGACTACGTCGGTCGGCTCACCGGTTGGTTGGAGCTTACCCCAGTCCTCGAGATGATGACTCCGTTAAACGGCTCCGCCGTTTACCGGAGAGAGAGTTGAAAAAAAGAGCGGAATGGACACATTTGAAAATGTGACCATACCGCCCTTTTCTCCAACTCTCTCACTACTCGTAGAAGAATTAATTATTTCGCTGTAGTTAATGTAGGTATACTTCCTTAGGGAGCGATATTTGTTCTTCAGTACTCTGTGTTTGTTTTGCGTGACGCCACCAGCTGACGTCATCAGTTATTGTAGCGAATTAGGGATACATATAGTATGTTTACGATTTTTGCCGTGGGGAGGTATAATCCTTAGTTACGGGCAGGTACAGGTACGTGCAAGAATGCGTTTGGTCGCGCGCGTCACCCACAGCAGTAATCCTTGTTGCTCGTCAGAAACGTGGGCGAGTGGGACACCATGCCTTGCTTCAGGACTGCGCTCATCCCTGTCTAGCCTTTCCCCAAGCCAAGCTCGCGTGCCCTAATATTGGTCGTCAGCTAGCTTGGCCTGCACGAGTTTAGCTGACTCTTAGGACACAAGCTTTTGGTCAGGATACAGTTGTAACTCCGGCCTGGCAGGCCACTTCCGATACCCAACAGCTCGCGGGTGCCGCTGACACTCACATCCCACGTACCGGCCCTCGTCCGGTCATCAACGCTTCCGACATGGGGTCGGAAGAAGCCACAGAGAACCCACTCTCCAGCGTCGATGTTTCGGCAGGTTAGGACTTCCCCATCCCCACAATAAACTCACTTGCGTGTGGCGTTCCCCTTGCTTCCGGTCTGTCTGCTACAACCCAGTATTGCTGGATCCCATAGCCACATGCACTCGACTCTCGACCCCTCATCACCTAAATAATATACCTGAAATGCACACATATCCTTTCAAGATACCCAGTGTCTCGCATTCGTTTTCTCACTGCACGATATGTCGGGCAGTACCTCCGGACGGGACTCCCTTGGGGCGCGTGTTACATGATGCCACTTCGCCCAGCTCCCTGGACTCGTCGCCCGCGGGCAGCTTACGGGGGAGCGCGAGGGGTTCCGGCGGCGGGATGAAGTTGAAGCAGGCGATAAACAACACGAACCTCAGGGGCTCCATCAAACTAGCTGCGTCCTTCAGGACGCTGCGTAACATGAAGGGTGACGATTTGATCAAAGACGGCCACCTGAGGATTATCAAAGTGCTGGGTGTTGGTGCATTTGGTAGCGTAGAGCTGTGCGACTACAATGTGGGCGGGAAGGCGACCAAAGTGGCGGTGAAGCGACTATTGCCGGAACTACTGAACAAGAAGTCGGACCTCGATAACTTTCTGTCGGAGTGCAATCTCCTGCGGAAAATTAGGCACAGGTAAGGCAACGGATACGTCGTTCATACGTGCTAGGCACAGAAACGCTGCCTCGAACGTCATCGTGTTTCGCAAACTCGACGCTCGTGCCGGCCACTGCGGGTCGTGGGTTTGCCCGTATTGTGTTGTTTCCGTATCTAACGGTTGGCGTATCGTGACTTCAGTAACATTGTCGACTTCATCGGCGTTGGGGAGACGGAGCACCAGGCTGTGATCCGTACGGTAGTAGCTGAGGAGTCGGAGCCGGGGACGGACGTGTTTGAGGAGGAGGAGGAGAAGGAGCCGGTCAACATTTTTCTGGTACAAGAGTTTTGCAACAACGGCAGTTTACAAAATTTGCTGGAGAAGAACATGGCGCTGGGGGTGCAGTCGCTGAAGGTTTACAGCGTGGTGAATGCGCTGGAGTACGCCATCCACATCGCCAAGGGCCTGGAGTACCTGCACCTCGCCTCCCCCATGATAATCCACCGAGACCTGAAGCCAGGTGAGGCAGCAGGCAGTGTTGGAACATCAGGCGCAGTCCCTCCATTGTGCATGACACCCACCCATCTTACTTGTGCGTGTGTGTATGTGCCGTAGATAATGTGTTGCTCCATGTGGAGAACGGAAAGACGATCGCCAAGCTGGCCGACTTTGGTCTGTCTGCCAAGCTTAAAAGTCAGTTCAAATCCCTCAGCCGTGACAGCTCAATCAAGAAGGATCAGGCCACACGTTCCCTCACCCGCTACCGTTCCAAGAAGCAGACGTTTGTGGAGCGGACCGAGTCCGATCTTCTGAAAAACGCATTCAAGCTGACGGGCGAAACAGGTGGAATGGGCGTCCACAGATAACCCCTACTGCTCTCAGTGCATAAAAACATCGAGGCTCTTCTTCCCTGACTGTGACTCAACTCCCTCTCACCCCCGTCTGCATGTTTCATCAGGATCTAAAATGTATATGGCCCCAGAGGTCAGCCGGCGAGAGTCTTACAACGAGAAGGTAGGTTGCAGAGTAAAAAATGCTATGAAGGGGGGTTCATGCTTGTGGACACTCCAGCTGACGGCGAGGTTATGTGTATTCTGCTTTTGCCATCCTCAGATCGACATCTACTCCCTGGGCGTCATTCTGTATGAGCTGTTCATGGGCTATCCGATTCTCTGCACCATCTCGCACTCGGGGCAGCCACAGGAGGTGGAGAACTATGCAAAGCGGTGCGTAAGATCACGCGCCATCACATATGAGCACTGCATGTAGCACGTGCAAAGGCACTGCCTCTCATGCGGCTAATTCTTGTTGTGGTTATCCCGATCTGCAGAGTCGCGAGCGGTTATCGGGTGAAGATCCCTGCCAGGTGGCCACCGGAGGTGGGCGATGTCATCTCCAAGATGTGGGCACAGAGCCCGGAGGAGCGCCCCTCGGCCTCCGAGGCCATCAAGCTACTGACAGGGTTGCAGCCGGTGGCAGAGGAGTGGCACAAAAAGGCCGCGGGCTGCTGGAACTGCTTCTGCTGACCTGGCCCCCCGAGTGAAACGGAATGCTATGTATATGTGGATGCGGAGTGCATATATTGAACTAGATCCCAAACGAGATGTGCAAGTAGGAATACACAGGTTGGCTGCCACTCGTATGTTCTGACCCAGAATAGAAGCAGCTGGCGATGTGTTTAGCTTTAATACTACCTTAGACTCTTTTTACACTTGCCTTCCCCTACGGTTGGAAGCTGGTGCGGGGCTTGCGGGCAGCTACACGAAGAATTGGGGCTCATAGGCAGCGGCGGGGGTGGCGAGGCTGTGGAACTGGTCCATGGTCATGGCGAGGAAGCGGATGTTGCGGCGGTTGATGGTGTAAGTGAGTGCAAAGCCGGGATGGCCGGCTGCACTGCGCCAGGGGACGATGGCGGGGTAGGCGAACGATCCCTTGTCGTGCTCCAGGTCCAGGTAGGCCACCCAGCTCTCGCCGTTGTCGGTGGACAGCGCCAGGCGGAGGGGCATGCGGGGGCCCCAGTTTCGCGACACCGGGTTGAACGCCAGCATTAGGCTCCCGTCCCCCAGCCGCGCCACATCAATCCCTGCCAAGCATTCGCTCCGTGTGAAAACATTCCAACTGCGATCCATGCTGCGTCGCAATGGATCGGCTTCTCAATGGTGTGGTGCACTGTTCTCCTGGGCGTCTGTGAGAAAGTGGAGGGAACAGAGGGCTGCTTAATTGGAAAGGTAGTGGCCCACCTGAGTTGTTGTTAGGGATGCGCGTGCGCCTTGCCGTGGTCCAGCTTCGCCCGCCGTCGTCAGAATCAGAGCGGTACACCCAACCCGCGGTGCTGCGCATCAGCGAGTGCACGTGGCGCGCGCCATGTTCCGGGTCCGAACACCAAAGCGACGGCTGAATGAGTCCCACCGGCTTGACTCCCACCTGCTTTTGCTTCTGCTCCTGGTGGTCATCCTCCACCTGGACAGCACCAGTCGAAAGTAAAACACAAGATACCCAAAAGGCCTGCGTCCGTTTCCGTCCCACAGCTACAGGAGAAAGGTGGTGGACTGTGACCAGTTGCGGTAGTTGGTGCTTGACAGGGTCCCACCTGGATGCGCGCCGCTGCGTGCCACGTTGCCCCACCATCCGTTGAACGGTCCACAAACGCCCACCACCGCAGCTTGTTTCCATTCTCATCCCGTGGCTCAACGCTCGACCCACACAGCAGCGCGCCTGACCGCGGCAAGAGGAGCGGTTTGGTGCGCACGCAGCCACGCCCCCCGCTCGCGTCGCCCGGCACCAGCGGCCGCGGCTCCGTCCAGCTGCGGAAGCCGTCGTCGGAGTGCATTGCGTAGGTCACCCAGTGCGAGATTCTGGCGCCCACCTTGAACTGGAGGAACACACGCTCCTCTGCCTGCGTCGTCCTGCCCCGCCCCCGCGAAAACCTGCGCCCCCCGTCCCCTCGTGAATCTTGCCCATCGCCACCATCGTGGAACAACACTGTGCGCTCCCAACAACATTAAATACAACAAACAGTCAGAATTAACAATACATCGGGCATTCAAGCGCAAACTTATACGTGGGTATCTACAGTAACACCCAAAGCTCACCTACAACATGACCCTGTGTATCTGTTTTACTTGTTTTATTGAAGGGAGGCTTTCACGCAAAATGCCTTCCATCTACGCCATTGTTTCCAACACGCGTGTTTGTTTATGTGGACGCATAATATACCCCATGCGGTATCATTGCTAGTCAATCTATCACCTGCCGCTCTCATGTGTCGTTTTTCCTGCAGAAAATGTGACTTGGCCATTAATGGGTCTGGCTGAATGTCTGGGTGTGTGTACGCGCATGTGGGTCTGTATGTATGTGCATGTTTTTTTTTTTTTTTTTTTTTTGGGGGGGGGGGGGGAGAATGGGGAGAGTGTGTGTATGTCCGTGTGTATTTTTTTTTGAATGTGTGTGTGGACGTGTGTGTGCGTCTGCGTGCGTGTGCCCTAGTGTGATTGTGTAAAGGCGGGGGGGTGAAGGGTGCGTGTATGTGTCCAGCGTGGGTCGCGCGCTCACCGGGGTTCCAGTGCGCCACTTCCTCTATCTTTGCGACAAGTATCGGCGCAAGCCAGCGCGCTCGTGTCCCGCTTCCCTCGGCCTCCCTCCGCCCCACCTGCCCCAGTCGACACATATATCACCGCCACATACATCACCGCCACGACCCGGAAACTCCCCTCTCCTGTCGAGTGAAAACTAATACGGAACCCAAAGAAAACTGCTGCCGGACGCTTTTTCCACTCAGGTTGCCTGTAAATAATTCAATGTGTACCATAAACACAAAATATAGATAGGTAGACTGAAGGCGCCCACCCAGATGCCCACGTCGGGGTGGCCCTCCTTCGTGCCGCCAAACCACGCCGCCAGCACCGTCCCGTCCCTGAGTGTCACCAATGACGACGCGTGGCTTGACTGCGTCGGCGGGGGGTCTGGAAGCACGTCCTCCACGCGAGCCGTGGCTTCCTCCGTCGCGCGCTGCTGCGCCGGCGTCTTTGACAAATGTTTGTCGCTCACTCGTGCGCGCCGGACTCGCTCGGACGACACCGCCGGCAGTCCGGGTGGAACGGCCTCGGCAGCATTCAACAGCAGCAACACCCACAGCAGCAGAGGACTGGCAGCTGACAGACGGGTTTTCTTCGTCATAGCTGCCGCTCTGACTCCTTTCCGAAAGACGGTCTCGTTCAGCTATGGCAGCACCGCACTTTATATCTCATATCCTCCGGGGAGCGAGGGGCAGCACATCAGCGCGGGTGGCGCTCCGACTCGACAATCGAGAAGCAATAAGACACGGGGAGCGACAGGTGTGCAGGTGTATTTCGAAAAACTGACAGCAGGTCTATTGCAGGGGGGAGAGAGGGGGATGCAGAGCTTTGACAACAGACACAAATATTATTTGTAACGTCGGGAGCACCGATGACACGGGCAACCGTGTTGATACCGGAGGAGCGGACAGCGGCAGCAGTCGCATCATTGTATCGAGAGCGCAATAGAAAGTCGTCGGCGGTGACGCGCGGGGACCACACAAGGATCCTTTCAATATGTCGAATCGCGGCAACGACACTGTGCGCGGCGGCGGTTCGAATCAGAAAACGGCGGTACAGGTACCTTTCACGGCACCCGCCTGGTACCAGGTACCCGTACCTTGTTTTTACATCAGCGAGCAAGGTACAGCCGTACAGGTACCCGTAAGAGTCATGGTAGATATATAAGTGATTAAAGGATGATGCTTACAAGAAAAAGCAGTGGAGGCCAGCAAGCAAAAAGCAAAAAAGAGGAAAAAAATAAAGCCCGAGGAACAGGAAGGCACGCCACAGCATCAGCACTGCCCTCCTGCAAAGCATCGCGGAGATAGGACCCCAAAGTACCATGAAGAGCAGCAGAAAGACGTTGCATGAAGAACTCTCGCCGCATATCCCCCCAAAAACGTCGAAAATGAACTGAACTAGTTCGGCGAACGAAATGTTGCATATGGACATAATTGTCACAGCGCAAAGAGCGTAAGTCAACAACTCCCATGCCAGGGAAGCGACGAACTGCCACCAAAATAGCTAGGCGATCAACCAACTCAACCGCCGTAGGCGCCAACCGGCCCCCATCCTCCAAAGCGAAGGGATAGTAGTCGTGGACCGACTGAACCGAAGGCGTGCCATGCAAAGCAAAAGTGCGGAGGTCCGCATCAAGTTTGCCATGCTGAGCTCCCGATGCAAAACTGCCCGGGAGGTTATGGGCCCTCCACCAAGTTACACTAGAGAAGAGCGTGTGTAAAGCGCTCGGCGCCACGCTAGTCCTACCTACTCCCACGTAAAAAAGAGTAGAGCGTGTGTAAAGCGCTCGGCGCCACGCTAGTAATTCATCGTCCCACCGACCCCACGCTTCGCCTTCGAGCTGGTTGTCCGCGACTGTCCTACCATCTCCCACGTAAAAAGGAGAAGAGCGTGTGTAAAGCGCCCGGCGCCACGTTCGCCCCACCCAACTTTCAGTCTCACCTAGCCTTTCAGTACTTTAGTTAGTACTGTTATTGTTTTTTCCCGAGGCAATGCCGCAACGCTCACCTTACTTAGCGAGGAGCTTAACTTTCCCACGGCGAGAAAGGGGGAGTCAACACGAGCGCCCGTCTATGTTATTTGCGTGCCTACACGCTCCTAACGGCCTTGTTGGCTGTGCTTCTTCCTCGCCGGTCGCTCTCATGCGTCGGCTAATTCCCCCGTGGACAGTTTTTCCCGCTACATGTCAGAATAGTACATTACACAGTACATTTGGAACTGCTTCATATCGGCAACTCGCCGGTAGCGGCACGTTCTTGTGAGCGCATGTCGCTACACCTACCCGGCCGGAGACACACGCTAAAAGCACTACACCTTCTACCAAGATGACACCTTCCTCAACGCAAGCTAGGACGACGTCAAGACCTCGGCTACCTTGAGGGGGGGTGTTAGCACTAGCATCCCGTTGCATAGTACTTATGTACAAGGTAGCTATTTAGTACTCGTAGTACTTAGTGTTATGCTATTAGCGGTACTCTATTCCCTATTAGTGGCGGTCGGCCGGCCTTGCCGGTGCCTTCGCCGGCCGCCATCTCTCTCCATACACTTCTCTAGTCACCACAACCGGCCCCCTTGTGGGGCCGACACGACCTCCGTGTAACTATCCGTTCCCAACTCTAACAGAGACGGGCAACTATACGAGGAATATTGGTGTTCGTGCGAGCACTTGTAACCGTTACATCAACGACATGATGACGGAGCGAACCTAAGACGTCTAGCCAAACCACATCCCAAGGACGATCTCTTGAAGCTCCCGACCGAATACGGCGGATCTCCAACCGCAAGTCCCGTCCCTTAGTAGCCCCCGCTTCAAGCATGAACTCTTCATGCACGTGGACAATCCGATCGTGGAGTTGAATGACGTACCAATAGCACGAGCACTGGGGGATGTGGTCCATTCGCATAGTAGATGTGGACCGCTCACCCGACATAGAGGTGCCCGATACCGTCGACGAAGATCGAGAGCCACGAGACTCTTAAGGAGTCTCATTGCACCAAGGGCACTTCCGAACATGAGGAAAGCGCTCCGCAGCGAGGCGAAGCACCCGGTGCGATGCCATCGTATAACAATCGGATGGCACCTTGAAATTGGACTCATGTGAAGCGAAAAAGAGAGCCAAAGCCCCGCCACCCGTACCCGAAATCACCATCATATATATAGTCCCGTGGGGGAGGTATCTAAAACGCCAAGAGATCAAGATAGGCCCGGACACGAAGAATATGCGCGAAATGACCCGTTGAATGTGCCCCCCGGAATCTCCCGAGCTTGTGAGAGCATTGGGAGTCGGAATAAGTTGTAGAGAAGTCAATTGGGTAGCGGGCGCCACCGCATTGTTAACCGGAGATACAACTAACTCGACATCGGGCCCAACATAATCGGAAAGGTCTTGATTTAATGTGCTAGTAGTCAAGATTACGATATGCAATTCCGAAAACCCGCCCATAGTAGAGATCGTATTATACGAATTGCGCAGTTCGACCGCCCACGGTAAAGTAGAAGTGGCAACATTCACCAGTTCCTATCGGATAATACCGTGCATAGGACCTAGCGATTGGACTCATAATAAGTAATCAGGTTGGCGAGGATCGCAATGAATAAAGCACAATGAACAAGTTCAACGTCAAGCTCGAGGGACGGTACATTAAGCCGCCCAAACTCCGCGGGGAGGGAAAGCGCCAAGTTGAACAAAAGCGGACCAAGAGGATCTCCTTGTCGGACACCCATACGAGATTGACCCGTGCCGTACAATAGCGACGCATCATTGGAGTCGAAATAATACACCGTGGAGTCCCGTGAATATATCATCTCAACCAACGGGATAAAAGGATGCACTTCGGGAATCTTGTACAACTTTGCAAGGTAACACCGGCGGGAAATGGTGTTGGAGGCGTTTTCCAAGCCCAAGCTGCGTAGGTTGCAATAAGGAGTAGTTTGTAAGCCGATACGAGTGAATACGATAGCCGATACGATATGAATGGCTCGCTCGATACCATCTTTGGTTAAAACCGATCTTTTTACATGGCCCAAGTGGTCGGCCGCAACAGTCGCCATCCGCGCAATGGCGTGACAGTGAGCTAACCGGTACGATTTAGTTTCCATCCCATTCGGAAAGTCCGTATGATTGCATATATTCGAATATATTGATTGGTTACAAGAAGAACAAGATGAGCACGGACATGGAAAGTCGGACGGGAAACAAAAGGGCAAGAGTGACAAGAGGATCACGGAATCCAAAGCACGGCAAAAGGAAAGCACTACATTGTGCACAAACCTAGCAGATTAAACTAAGGAAACTCCTAGGCCACGCCGAGAATGCAACACGCACCGCTCGAGGAAGCACGGGGACGCTTGCGGCCCATGGCGCGGGTGAAGAGCGCCGTGGCAGGAGAAGGCACCCCGGCCGAGGAAGAAGCGGCCTCCACGCCGTCCGCAGCGGCGGACAAACCGCGCAAGACGTTGTCCGCGTGAGCAACATGGACGGTATCCGAATATACCACAACGAAATAATTGCACATTTGGCATCCCAAATATTTAATAATCAGTGCGCTATATACACCATAAAAATGTATTTTGTAAATTTCAAAATATAGTGCATACAAATGTATTTTCCAAACTAAGAAAGTGTATTAGTACCGAATCCCATCGACCTGATGATAGGGACACACCGACACACACACACACACACACATGGGCACATATTTTAGCAAATAAATATAGTAGGATGAATATAATTTTTATTTAACGTTTATTCAGTTTTGTCTCGGAAATTGTGCCATCTATTCCCACATTCAAAAACCCAATACAGTCAGCTCTCCTCAGTCATCATAGGCACTTTCCGTGGGTTCCCACAGTCATCACACAACTTCCCGAATGCTTGTCTCTCATTGGAAATCTGCACCACCAGCCCAGCCCCAGCGCACTCTCCCTTTGCAGCGACCTGTCATCTTTACAGCCGTGGCCATCTCCCACTTGCGCTGCCCATCTCATTGGCACCCGAGGCAGCCATGACGAGCACCCGTCAGACTACTAAGCCACCCAGCCGCCCACACCAATCCTCCCCTCCACCCATTCTCTGGAAAAACGTATGAACGCACTTCACGACGATACCTTCTCGCGACGCCACGGATGAATAGAAGCACCTCCACCAGCGAAGGCCCGCAGCACGGCTGCTATTTCAAAGTAAACCTTTAAAATGACAAACCACTCATTCATTTTTATTTCAGCCTACCCTCCACTCCACTCTCCTCCCCTAGTCTTGTTCCTACGCTAATTCTAGTCCCAGCCTGCGCATGCTGCGCCCGGGTGCCGGGGCGAGAGGTTGAGGGTAGGCAGGGACGGCTGGCGAGCAGAGGGCTG
>JAPMLY010001109.1:0-5000 GCA_026401115.1 Tetraselmis chui | reverse complement strand
TTCTTCCGACTGCGACTCCAGCTCGTCGACGGATGCGCCGACGGTAGTACGTGACTCCGACCCCTCCTCCGCCTGCCCATACCCCCCGTCCAGCGGCGGGCTCTGGCTCGCACTGTGGCACACCAAACTACCACCAACTTGACGGGAGATATAGGCCGTCTGAAGGGGGCGCCGCACGGGTAGCTGGACGCGCAGTGCTGTAGCGGTGGCAGATATCGGCAAGGGCCGACGTTGTCTGGTGCGACCGGGCGAGGCGCCGTTCTGGCACTGCCGCAGCACCAAGCGTTGAAAGCACTTCATGTCGACGCCCAGCCCTCGTTTGCTCCAGCTGACGACACGCAGGAAAAACTAGCCGTGCAAGTTTTGCTGAGGATGGGATACGGCAGTGCGGTCGAGATACTTTCGGGGGATCGTGCGCAGGCCTGGCGTTCATCAGCTGCTGCGTTATTGTGTAAAAAAAGGTGAGTGTCGCGCGTTTTAGGGTTCGCATCTGAACGACGGGGATATACTACACCCCTCCACAAAATACTGGACCATACTTCTTACCTTCATATTTATGGTCAGATTGATTTGAATCTAGAGATTTGAATCTCTGCTTTCGCGCTCAGCCAATCTAGGCTTCGCGCGAATGCAGTCTCGACTCTCGTAGTCGAGTAGGGTGTCAATCTTACTTTTCGTCCCATGCGCACTCGAGCGTCACGCGACACTTCCCCTCGTTCAGCTACGCAGTTCCCCAATATGCAGCCTGAGATGTCTACATCCGCCGCAGCGGCCGACCCTCACGCTACCTCACTCGAACAACGCACAGCCGAACAGATTCGTACGGCAGTTTTGGCATCGGAACAACGGATAACGGAACAGTTTTTGGCGGCTAACGCTACCTTACTCGCCCAGCTCCAACAAGCGACAGTTACACCTGCTCCTACTGATCCACAGCAGTCCATTCCCGCCGACGCAACAGCGACGGAGGGTGGTAAGGCGGCCCCCGAGCCACCTATCGACCTGCTCGACGACGAACCCGACCCCTCCGCGGCCGAGTTTGTCGACTTCACCTACTACGGCGAAGTCATCCCGGCCGGCCTCGAACGTCCCCCTCGAGACGTCGAGGAGCCACGTCTGTGGATTCTCACGGACGACACCGCCCGCGCCCTAAGCGACAAACGCACCCAAGCGGCATACGACGAGTACCTACACATCGGGTGCTATGCCTTCTTCGACAGTTGCGCCAACGCGGCAATTGGCGAGGCTTTGGACACGTTGTCGCACGGCCCACCTCTACCTACAGAGCAGGCGGCAGCGATTGCCCTCATCCGAGCGGGCCATCGCACCCACACAGCGACGGAGGAGGCCGCCCGTACTCGATTGGGCTTCCTCCGCCTCACCAAGGGCGGACAAGCGAGCACAGATGCGGACCGCGTTTTTGCCGAATTGGCACACGAGCGCTTTTGCCGACCGCGCCCTACCGCGGTCTCCGGCCCATTGGACGCGCTACGCCAAGCTTTCGTCGACCGCACGCTTGAAGTCAGCTTACACGCCGCCAGCAAGGCCGCCGCCGGCGCCGCTTTCGCAAAGGTCACGCCGGACAAGCCCACCGGCCCCGACGCTCGAACCCGCAAAGCCGCCGCCGACAAACGCAAGGCCGCTGCTGCAGCAGCAGCCGCGGCACGAGCCGCTCCACCCCCCAAGCCGACCGACTCGGCTAAAACCCCAAGCAAGAAATGATGGTGTGGCCCGCCGCGCCGATTCCTGCTCCCCGACATCTTCCTTCATGCGCCACCGCGTACGTCGAAAATGGCGGGAGTGGGAGCGCATCGGCGCGAGCGGCCAAGTCCTAAGTTGGATCCGCCACGGCGTACGTGTGAAGTTCAAGCACGGCCTACGTCCCAAGCCGTTCAACCATGGCATCTCCATGCTAGACGCCACACCCGACCAACTCGAGTTTCTCAACTCGGAACTACCACGCTTCGAGGCTTGCGGCGCGTGGGAGCGCTCTACGAACCCCCGCTACGTCTCCCGGATGTTCTTGGTGCCAAAACCCGGATGCAATCAATGGCGCTTGATTATCGACCTTCGAGAACTCAACCGCTATTGCTCAACATTCAACATGACTTGCGAGACCCTCAAGCACCTCCGCCATCTATCTCGACCGGGGGACTACTTCGTCTCACTCGACCTCACCGATGGGTACTACACCCTTGGCATCCGGGAGGAAGACCGAGACTACTTCACGGTCAACTACCGCGGCACCCTATGGCGCCTCGCATGCCTCCCCATGGGGTGGTCGGGCTCCGCCTACTACTTTTGCAAGCTCACGCAAGTGTTTACGAACCACCTACGCCGCCCTCCTCCTCCCACGCCCGCATCTACACCGGCCGGCCCACGCCGCCCGTCCAAGCGCTTCCTCCGGAACGCGCGATGGCGAGGCACCCGACTACTCCCCTACATGGACGACTTCCTCTTCTTAGCGGATTCCTACGACGAGGCCCTCTTACTCCGGCAGCGCGTCCAAGCCCTGCTCGACAGCCTCGGCCTACAACGCAACCCCAAGAAAGGTGTATGGACGCCAACGCAAGTCGGCGACCACTTGGGCCTCACGGTGGATTTACAACGCGGCGAGTTTCGCGCCCCACCCGAAAAACTGCTACACCTCGCACAACACGCTTCGGCCTTGCTCGGACGAGCAGCGTCCAACGCACGATGGCTACCTACACGCCAACTCGCAGCCTTCGCGGGGAAAGCGCAATTTCTCTACCTCGCCATCGCGCCCGCCCGATTCTTTTTGCGCGAGCTCCACAACGTCTTGGCTACCCGTACCGGTTGGGGGGGACGCGTGCGCCTCACCCACCAACTCCGACGCGACCTCGAGTGGTGGCGCACGGTACCCTCCCAACACAACGGCCGGTCGATCTACAAGCCCATCGAGACCGCCTATTTGCACGCCGACTCGAGCGACTACGGGTGGGGAGCCGTCCTCAACGAGGACGCCAATTACCAAGCCCGCGGGTTTTGGAGCGCCCCCGACCGCCTCCAACACATCACGTGGAAGGAACTTCGAGCGGTCCGGCACGCGGTCGAATCCTTTCTACCGCAACTCCGAGGACGACAAGTCCTCCTCCACGAGGACAACACTGCCGTGGTCGCCGTCCTAACCAAGCTAACGTCCCGGTCACCCGTCATGATGACGGAGCTACGGCGTCTGTGGTTCTTACTCGACACCAACGACATCCACATCCGCCCACGCTACATCCGGTCAGCCGCCAACGTCTGGGCCGACACGCTCAGCCGCGAAATGGACTCCGAAGACTGGCAGCTAAACCCTCAACTCTTCAACCACCTTCAGCGCCGGTGGGGCCCGCATACAATCGACCGGTTCGCTTCTATGCTCAACACGCAACTGCCACGCTTCAACGCCCGCTGGCGCGACCCCTTGTGCGAGGACATCGACTGCCTACACCTCCCCGACGCGGCGTGGAAACGCGAGAACAACTACTGCAACCCCCCTTGGTCTGCCCTACCAGCACTCGCCGCGAAACTCGAACAAGCTCAAGCCGCGGCGACTGTCATCGCCCCCTACTGGCGAAACAAAACGTGGTACCACGCGTTCGCCCGCTTGGCCACCGAGACCGTACACTTCCCAGCGTCCCGCGACCTGTTCTTCCCCGGCAGGCTAGGCAAGCGAGAAGGGGTCGGACCTCCCGCTTGGAGCATCGTGGCCTTTCGGCTAGCACCCCCTCTTGGCTCTACACTCGACGCGGTGCGATTGGCCGGGCGATACGCCCGGACCGATTAAATACTCCTGTACAGCACGTCCTCCCTCTGCGTACAGGACCGCCGCGCTACGGATTACGCCGCGAAGCAGCACAGTCGCCCTGGTCCTCCGAACTGGCTGAAACTTTTCAAGACCTCCTAGGATCAGATAAGCTCGGGGTTACAGCGGTTGCCCTACTCAGCAACTCGCTAGCGCCCTCTACGTACTCGAGCTACCAGAGCGCAATCAGACAGTTTTTTATTTTTTGTGCAGAGGAAAATATCGCCCCGCTACAGGCCACGCCGGCCACGATGGTCCGCTACACGGCCTGGCTAGCCCTCTTGGGAACGGTCGCTGCCAGCTCGCTGCAGCCTTACTTCTCCGCAATTAACAAGTTCTTCCGCGACCACCGGCGCCAACCTATCGCCGTGGGCGAACTCCTGGCGGACGCCCGCCGTGGACTCGAAATGCTACAGCACCGCCTGCTGCCCACCGCCGCTCGCCTCCCGCTACCCGCACAAGTCGCTCTGGACATCCTACACGCCGCCAACACCCTACACAGAACTTTCGCGTGGACCCCTGCTTCCCTCCCTCAGATGCAGCGCTTCAGAGCCTGTTTAGCGGTGTGTGTCAATTACATGTTTTTCTGCCGCGCCGAAACTGGCGCCCGCTGCCAGACCGGCGACCTAGTGGTCGACAGGCCCTCTCAACAAATCTGCCTATTCGTGCGCAAATCTAAAGGGGACCAGCGCCGCGACGCGGCCGATAAACCTGTCATCGCTATCCCTGTAGCCGCTAACCCCGTCCTGGCAGACCTGCTCGTCTACTACACGGAGCAGCGCGCGACCTTCTGCAACAAATTCTACAACACGCCACCCCCACTCGCCTTTTGGAGCTTCTCACCTTCCGAACCTTCCACCGAGTGGGGCGCCGCGTCCACCATCTCCGCCTGGCTCACCCTCGCCCTCCGCACCGTCGACTCATCCGCACCCGCCGGTTTCAAGTGGACGTCGCACAGCCTACGGAAAGGTGCAGCGTCCGCTGCCAGCTGCATCGGCGCGCCCCTCCCCGTAATCAAATTTATGGGTGGCTGGGCCAAGAACAGCTCTGTGACCGAAGGCAAATATATTGACCCAACCATGACCCCAACACCTGCTGCTTGGCGGTTCTTCGGCTGGCTCACTCCGTCCCCCCCGCAACACTAATTCTGGCTGTGCAAGCCTTTGGCTTTAGGTTACTGGCAAAACGTGCC
>JAPMLY010001108.1:45000-132425 GCA_026401115.1 Tetraselmis chui | reverse complement strand
CCATCACGAGTCTCACCTCCCTTCTCACCGCCCGCACCGACCCTCCAGATAAACTCGTCTCCAAAGCACATCTCGACACATCTCGCATTCTTGCACAACTCCATACGCATACTGTCCAATGGCTGCATCACCTCCTACGCATATACCGCATCAAGTCCCGCACGACCTCCCGCCGCGCATCCGCACATTGCCCCCTCGCACGACCCTGACTGCACACAACCTTCGCCTCTAATTGCACCCTCCCCGGGGGGGAGTAAAACCCCCGAACACCCTTGGAGAGGTTGGATTAGGTGGTTAACGGTCTAGCCCTGACTTGTAAGTTCCCTGTATGGCATAGTTGGGAGGGCCCAGAGACAGCAGCCGACGCATCCGGCTTTTGGTGAAAAACCGGCGCATACGGTACATGTTGTAAACAATTTCAATTTCAATTTCAATTTCCTCTGACATGTGAGGGCTCCAAAGCCGTGCCCAAGTCTTGGGCGGCTGGGGGTGGTGGGGGCACAATGTTGAGTAGAGCGAGCGGATGTCCCGCGTGGTAGCTCCGGGGGTTGTAGGGGTCCGCGGTGGGCGCATTCGTGGGCCGATCCCACAATGGCATATGTCTGTACGTGGGAGGGTGGTTAGAGTTTGAGGATATATTGACCAAGTTGGGTTTTAAAGCCTAGTATGTAGTGGAGGGTTCCGAAGCCGTGCCTAAATCATAGGCGGCTGGGGGTGGCTGGAGCACAGAGTTGAGTGGAGCGAGCGGACGTTGTAGGTGTGACGAGTGTAGTCCTGCAACAATACATTGCCGGACATTGTACAAGTACTCGTTATTAACTTGATCCGTACTTTTCCATCGGACGGACGTACAACGTAGGTACGTCGCTACCGCATTTTAGCTAAGGGTATTCATGCGTATTGTAGTACCAATACCTCCCAGTGCGTACATGTACGCACAATTAGACTAACTAGCGAAATGACGCGTTGGTGTGATTCCGTGAGATGCACGACCCGGTAGTCTAATTTCCCGAGATAGACAATCCGCGTCGCTAGTCTGTTCAAACCGTTACGAGAACCCTAACACCTAGCACGAAAACCAAGCGAGCACATGTGCAAGCTATCTGGGCAGAAACCTATTTAAGCCCAGTGCAATAGAGGGAGGTGACAAAAGCTTTTTAACAATTCCTTTGTTCATTTACAGTGTATTGTAAAACAATAATCAGTCGAACATTTTTCTAATCTCTTTTCCATCTGTACTTCCACCTACAGCAACAAGCAAAAACTCATAAGAGATTTGTGTCTACAATTAGCTCTCATAAGGTCACCTGTCACATTGGTTTCGGAGCGTTTTAGATCTACGCACACTTTCGTTGTTGCTTGAACTCGTTCGACGCTAATGGATTGATTCGGCATGGCTTCAATTGGACATGGTAACTACGTTGTGGTCGTGTAGCCTGTTGGAGGTTCCAAAGCCTCTGACATTAAACTCGTGTTACAACGTGAACCCCGTTATGATCAAACTTGGTTCCTTGTCGGTTCGATTTTGCCTAAAAAAGAGCATGTCGACGTTACCGTTCGCGAGTTGTTTGAGGAAATGGACCTTACCATGACCGTCGTTGATTTGACGATGTTGAGTAACAATTCTCTACGAGCCCCGTTACCTGCTGGCAAGCACCAAAGCCACGTTTAAGTTTTCGCGGCGTCCGTTCCAATTCCTTACGTCACCGCTAACTTTCGCACCCCAAGTCAAGTCAATCAAGCCGTGACTTCTCAGTCGACCATTACTCCCGATGGTTCTTACGTCGTTTCGCTAACAATCGACATTGATGGGCTTACTCTTACGCCTTCTAAGACTGGGTTACTTAACGAGACTCAACGTAAGTTCGAACTGTTACATTAATGGTTACGTGGCTCAATGGGAAGCTTTTCGAGGCGATATGATCTCAATGCAACTTTTTGCCCACGATGACCCGTCGTTACCGAGGCAACTCTTGTTCCTCACCCGATGTAGGGCTGCTAACTATGTGGATGTTAATTAAGGGTTGCATTAATCATATGTGTGGAGAGATACCAACTGATTAACGGATGAGAGTTCCGGCCCCAACAACTACGTTGGTTTGGAAGTGACACTGACTGAGACGCAACGTAAAGCTGCTATTGACGCCCCCTACCAATTATGCCAAGACGCACACATGCATGAGGACTGGCTTGAGAGGCAACCTCAGCGCTTCGTCATGCTTGGGATTGACGCTAACTCGTACCATGTTGTTGTGTGGGTTATGTCTAAGCTTTTTGGACCCCTGCACAATTTAGAAGGGGTAAAAAAAGTATAATACGGTGATTTAGAAGTTTAACCGTAAGCAACGGGTTTCAATTCCACACTCTGTCGACTCTCTTGTGGCTGAGATTCGTATAACGTCCATGTTGCCTATCATCCGGGATGGCGCAATAAACGCCTTGCTTGGACTTAGTCAAGGATCCACGAGTTACGCTAGCTACACCCGGTTGTTCAACGATTTTATTCGGAGGTCTCGACAACGTGTTACGGATGACCTTCAGTGCATTCGATTCATCAATGGAATGGCTAATTTTCAACTCTAGACTCTAGCGAAATCCCATCGTTAACAACATAAGGGTTAAAGCAAGCGCTTGGTGGAGGTGGAAAATTTCTTAAATGACCTCGTGACTAAGTCGCTACATTTGGTTCGTGCAAGGCCCGCACCAACCCCATCTAACAACCTTGGAGGAGAACAACCTACCAAGAAACGACCTAACGACGATCCAATGGTCCATGCATCTAAATGTTGGCAACGAGGCGAGAGGTCATGGCTTGGTCGAGGTCAAGGTCGCAGAGGTGGACGTGTAGGCCGTGACCGATCTTCTCCGAACAATGGCCGAATTGACTTAAACGCCATCACTAGAGCTTTAACCCCTCATGAGTGCAAGCGACACCATGAGGAGAGACTATGCTTCAAGTGCCACAAGAAGGGACATTGTGTCTTCCAATGCCCGGAGCTGAAGGCCAAAGCACCGATGAACACGCTAAGTAAGCATAAACGATGGTGGCATGGCTGCTCTTCGGACCAATTGAAGCAACATGCTACATCTACCCGTCGTCCTAAGACACTATTAGCGACAGAGGTGATTGACTTACCTTCGACACCTCCATCGACTACAGTCGCGACACCTGCCAAATTTGTAGCTGCACGTCGTCATCGAAACAAGCATAGAGAGAAAGTCGTAGACGTGTAACAAGACGTTTAATCGACTGGAAAATGGTTAACTCTATTTTCGAACCTATGCACGCACGATTTGATTTCACTCTAGAAGATTGTGCATACGATAAAGGTCTTAACTCGCACGGTGACTTACCTCAATGTTCGCCGAAAAATTCAGTCCAGGAAACAGACTTGAGTGGAGAGCGTGTGTTCTTCAATCCACCAGTGGGAGTTAGCAGAACAAATGGCATGCCAATTCGAGAGTTGTAGGCGTTCAGCTCCGACATCTACGATGGCTGTGTTTGTTCTTCCTAAATGGGCTATGTTCAACACCGTCACCCTACGCTAGAAACTGTACCAGGAGTTCCCTGCTAGGATGCAGTTGTTCACTCGCCATTCGGTTGGACACCCGACTCATCAAGAGGTTGTTGCCCCTACTCCATGGCATGTACAACGTTGGTTAGTCGACGTTGACTGTGATTTTTACACTGTGTCCGCCGGTAAAGTTTCGACAAGGAAAGTCGAGGCCGTTGAAGACTGGTCAGTGCCCGCGACGCAAAAGGAAGTTCGCAGTTTTGTCGTGCAATTTTGCACGACGCGTATCTTCACCCTTATGGACGGCACTACTATGTAGACTCAGACGCAAGAACGCATACAAAAATGCATGTTAATGTCACATGGCAAGGTTCAAAAGTTCTTGCGCAAGACGCACCGATGCAAAAGACGTAACGCTTATGTCTACGTGATCCACGTTTCACTAGCGGCGGAACAAACGGCGGAATTTCACACAGGAGAGGAGTTAAGCGCAAAATGACGTGAACACTTCCGGTCGCAAAATGACTTCCCGGAGGAGTTGCGTCCAATGGATTCGCCACATGTAAGTTGACAGTGGGATCATCCAATCGAGACCAATGACCCGATGAAACGCCAACGTCTTAATAACCGACTGTCACTTGCGGAACGCGCGGAGCTCAACCGACCGAACAAAGACGGAGTGGAGGCTGGCTTGATTCGCCCAAGCCATAGTGAGTTCGGCTCACCGATCTTGCTTGTACGAAAGGCTGATGGCTCACTGCGACTCTGCATTTACTACCGTGGACTTAATGAGGGTACGCGTAAGGACGCCTACCCACTTCCGCTTGTGGACGACACGCTCGATGAGTTGAAGGATGTTGTGAGATCCCCATGGCTGCAAGTTTGTTTTTATAGGGAGTCTACAAATTGCATGGAATGCTCCCAGTGCTAGTCATTGATCGCGACCCGAAATTTGTCAGCAGATAGTGGCAGAAACTGTGGAGACGCCTTGGAACGCGGCTCGACATGTCTCCCAGCCGACACCCTAACTAAGACGGACGGACGGACGGAGCGCGTCAACAATACGTTTCAGTAGCTTCTACGTTGTTTTTGTTGCTACGATGGATCAAATGGACGAACCTCTTGCCTCAAGTGGAACTTGCGTACAACGCCACTCGTGCGCTTGGAATTGAGCACACCCCCTTTGAGAGAGGAGCCTTGGCTTGTCTCTAGAGGAGCCACTTGACCTACTATTCAGCATATGACCTTCGAGTCCGGTTTCGCAAGACGGGTTTGAGCGGTTAAAACTTTTGCAAGAGATTCATGCTTTGTTACGTACTGTGTTACAACTGCCAAAAAAATGATATGCAAGTTCGCTAAAAACCGTCGACGGACTCGCACTTCGTTCAAGGAGACAATGTGTCAGTTGTTACAAAAAAATTCTTCTTGCGAGGACAGCCTAACCGTAAGCTGCGTGATCGACAGCTTGGACCCTTTACAATTGAGGAGCAGATTGGGAAACACAATTGCAGATTACGGTTGCCAACAAAAATTCGCTTACACCCGGTGTTTCACGTCAAAAATCGACCACTTGCTGTCCCAATGGTTTTCCTTGAAGGAGACGACGAGGAGTTCGACGTCTCCCACATCTCAGTTGTCTGCATGAAATCATTACATGGGCGGAGAGGCAGATATTTGCTCTTCATGACGCACTTCCTTGATGACGAATTCCACATGTTTGGCACCTGTTGAACGAGGTCCATCAAACCACCGCCTTACAAGGTTTCTTGTAAACGCCCCCATGGCACAAGTTTGCTAGGAAAAAACGCCAAGAGTCACGCGTATGTCGACTTCATGCACGCTCATTTAGCGCGCATTCCTTAGTCCTAGTAGCTTTTTCAGTAAAGGAGCTTTGACCACGGAGGTGAGCCTCGCGGCGTGCCTCAAGATCTATCAAGAGGGGAAGGCTACGAGTGTGACGAGTACAATCGTGCAACAATACATTGCCGGAAATTGTACAAGTACTCGTTACTAACTTGATCCGTACATTTTCCATCGGACGGACGTACAACGTGAGTACGTCGCTACCGCATTTTAGCTAAGGGTATTCATGCGTACTTTAATACCAATACTTCCCGGTGCGTACATGTACGCAAAATTAGACTAACTAGCGAAATGACGCGCTAGTTTGATTTCCCGAGACGCACGACGCGCTAGTTTGATTTCCCGAGACAGACAAGCCGCGTCGCTAGTCTGTTCATACCGTTACGAGAACCCCGGCACCTAGCACGAGAACCAAGCGAGCACAAGTTCAAGCTATATAGGTTGGAGCTATTTAGGCCGAATGCAATAGAGGGAGGTGACAAAATCATTTTAACAATTCCTTTGTTCATTTACTACAATATACTGCGAAACAACGAATAATAAGACATCTTTCTAATCTCCCTCCCATGTGCACTTCCACCCGCAGCAACAACAGCAAGCAAGAACTCATTACAAAGATGTGTCTGCAATTAGCTCTCATAAGGTTACCTATCGCATAGGCAAGTAAAAAGGGTAGCGGGCGCCACCGCATTTTTAACCAGAGATACCACGAGCTCGACATCGGGCATAACATAATCGGAAAGGTATTGATTTAGTGTGTAGGTCAACACCGCAATATCCAATTCCGAAAACCCGCCTGTGACGAGTAGAGTCCCGCAACAGTACATTGCAGGACATTGTACATGTACTCGTTACTAATTCCAATTCGTGCTTTTCCATCGGACAGACGTACAAACGTGGGTACGTCGCTTCTGCAATATTCACAAGGGTACTGATGCATATTGTACTACCAATACCTCCTAAAACGTACATGTACGCACAGTTAATCTAACTAGCTAGAAGACGCGCCTAAGCGAGTTCTCCGATGCGGAACTAGATGCGTCGTGATTCTCCATGCTAAACGAGCCGCGTCGCTGGACAAATGACAGCGGTTGGAAAGCCCTAACGCCTGACACGTAAGCGAAGCAAGCATGCGTAAGCTATCTGGGTAGAAACCAGAAGACCAGAAACCTTTAAGCCCAGTGCAGTAGAGGGAGGTGACAGAACCATTTTAACAATTCCCTTGTTCACTTACAATATATACCGCTAAAGTACAAGTAGTGAGACATCTTCTCAATATCTTTCATCAACAACATCTTTTGCCATCTTGCAACGTCAGAACTAGACAGATTAGAACTGATTTGTGCTAGCGTTTAGCTTGAGGAGGCTAACCGCCACACTGGTTTCGGAGCTCTTTGGTCGACGCACGTTTTCGCTGCCAATTGATTTGCTCGACGTTGCTTGCTTGACTCGTAATGGCTTCTGTTGGACGTGGACGTTACGTGGTGGTCGTAATTCATGTTTGAGGGACTAAACTGTCGAACGTAAAGCTTGTGTTACAACGCGAGCCTCGTACCGGTAAAACTTGGTTCCCGGCTGGCCCCGTTGCAACTAACGAAGAGCCTGTTGATGCAGCCGTTCGTGAGTTACGTGAGGAAACTGGCCTTATTTTGACTCCGGATGATTTGACGCTGTTGAGTGACGCCCCTGTTCGAGTTGCGTTACCTGACGGACAACAGCTTGTTTACATTTACTCGGCTTCTGTTCGTGTTCCGTACGTTACGAACCACTTACGTACTCATGCTCAACTTGAGCAAGCTGTTACAACTCAGTCAACAATTAATCCGGATGGTTCTTACGTCGTCCCGGAAACACTTGATATTGGTGGTCTGAATCTTACGCCCGCCAAGACGGGGTTACTTCCTGCAGTGAAACATAAGAGCGAGTTACTTCATTTCGGTTACGTGACTCAATGGGAGACTTTTCGTCGTGCAGTCTATACGTCTCAGGCACTCTTTCACGATGATACAACTATTCCGAGGCAGTTCTTCATGTACCCCCGGTTTTCATCGGTCGATTTTGGTTCTGTCTCGCTATTGATTCGTGGTTATACTAATCAGCTGTGTGGTGAAACACCGACTGATTTACGTGTGGGTACACCTATGCCTACGCGGAACTTGGCTGGATTACGTGTGACCCTTACGGAGATGCAACGCAAGGCTGCGATTAACTCCCCGTTCCAGTCTGGTTCGGATGCTCGTAATTTGGAGGATTGGCTTGAAGCGCAACCTCAACGCTTTATGTTGCTCGGTATTACGGCTGATTCGTACGACTCAGTTATTTGGGTTACTTCACATTTCTCTGGACACCTAAATGGTTGGTGGCTGAATCGGAAAGTTCAAGCTGCTATTCCGTCTACGTTCGATCAGCTTGTCGCGGAGCTACGACAAACTACGTTTCTCCCGAACATCCAAGATAACGCGAGTAACGCTCTGCTCAATCTTACGCAAGGCAGCATGAGTTACGCTGTCTACGCCAAGCTGTTCAATGACTTCTTACGTCTATCACGTCAGAACCTTACGGCCGATGTTCAGTGCGTACGGTTCATCAACGGCATGGCGAACTTTGCACTAAAGACTCAAGCTAAGTCACACCGGTCTCAAAAAGGTTACAACGTCACTCTGGTGGAGCTCCAAATTTTCTGAATGACGTCGTAACAGATTCGCCGGAACTCGGTGGCATGCGGTCTACAGCTAGCCCATCTACAGCACCTAGAGGCGGACAACCTACTCGGAAGCGCAACTCTGATGACCCGCTCGTCGGAGCCTCTAAGATTTGGAAGCGCAATGGTGGTGGCCGTGGTCGAGGCCGTGGACGTGGGAACAATCATGGTGGAGGCCGTGGTCAACCATCTTCAAATTCCGGCCGTATTGACTTCAACGCAATTGCAAATGCGATGACACATGAGGACCGCAAAAGGCACATGGAGGAGGGACTCTGTTTCAAGTGCCACAAGAAGGGACACCGAATGTTCCAATGCCTTGAACTGAAGGGCATGGCTCCAATGGAAGTGCCACAGTCCAAGAAGCAATGATGGTGGCAAGGCTGTTCTATCAGCGAACTGGAGCAGCCGGCTACATCTACTGTTCGTCCTAAAATAATGTTAGCGACAGAGGTCGTCGATTTGCCTTCAACATCTCCATCGACTGCAATCGTGACACCTGCAACTCTAGTTGCAGGTCGTCGTCGTCGTCAGACAAAGCAAAGACAGAGTCGTAATCATGTAACTAGACGTTCAATTGATTGGAAACTGGTTGACTATGTTTTTGAGCCTCTGCATACACGATTCAACTTCATTTTGGAGGGATGTGCTGATGATGAGGGTCTAAACTCGCACGGTGACTTACCTCACTGTTCGCCGAGTGACTCGATTCTTGAGATGGACTTGTCAGGAGAACGGGTGTTCATTAATCCACCCTTGGAGTTGGTTGAACGGATTGCACAACATTTTGAGGATTGTCGTCGAACATCTCCGACATCTATGATGGCTGTTTTTGTGCTACCGAAATGGGCAAAATTCGCACAATTGACTAAGCAATGGAAACTCTACCAAGAATTCCCAGAGCGGACACAACTTCTCACTCGCCAGTCATTGGAAAACCCAACGCAACATGAGGTGGTTGCCCCAGCTCCTTGGCCTGTACAACTGTGGTTAATCGACGTTGATTGTGCTTCTTACATTCCGACTTCTTCTACATAATCTGATCAGCCCATGTCAGTACATGTACCTCTTGTCGAAGCGGAAGAGTCCATCGCTACGCTACAACAATTTTCTCCGCCAGCTACAACACTCGTGACTGACCTCACGGAAGCTCGCCCGTTAATTCGAACCGAGCTGACTGTGAAAATTCTTAATGGCGGACACCAGATTTCTGGACTAGTGGACTGCGCTGCGACTCTTGATTTCGTGTCTTAGGACTTCGTACGACGCTTTGCTTTACAGACTCGAAAGTCTGCGATAAAGACCCCTGTTTGACTCGCCAATGGACAACGAGTGACTTCTTCGACAATCTGCGACGTTACTTTTGAGCTGGCTCGACACGAATTTCACCGGACTTTTTACGTCTTACGTGATTTACGTGCCGCTGATTTAGTCCTCGGTTTACCATGGCTTGATGATGAATAGGCCTCTTTATAGTTTGGTTCAACAAGGGTTTTTACTCTAATGGACGGCACAACAGTGGAGACTACGCTCGAGGAACGACGCCTTGAATGTCTACTAATGTCATCTACTAAGGTTCAGAAACTGCAAGACGCGCCGCATGAGGGGACGTAATGCGGAATTTTACGTCATTGAACTTACGCAAGCCGCCGACCAATCAACCGACTTTCACACCGGAGAGGAATTAACGGCAAAACAACGTGAGAACTTCCGGTCGTTACTCAACAATGACTTCCCGGATTTAATGCAACCTGTCGACTCTCCGCTTATAAGCCGACAGTGGGATCATCCCATTGAAACAAATGGCCCGATGTGACGTCAACGGCTCAACATATTGTCACCTGCAGAGCGCGCTGAGCTAAATCGACAGCTCAAAGACGCTGTAGAAGCTTGTTTGATCCGTCCAAGCTACAGTGAGTTCGGCTCGCCAATTCTTTTTGTGCGTAAAGTTGATGGCTCGCTACGTCTGTGCATTGACTACCGTGGCCTTAACGAGGTTACGCGTAAAGATGCTTACCCGCTTCCACGTGTTGACGACACGCTGGACGAGCTTCAGGACGCGAACTTTTACACCCACCTCGACCTCGCCTTTGGCTTCTGGCAAGTTCGAGTGCGTGATCAGGACATTCATAAGACGGCTTTTCAGACCCCTGATGGCTTAATGGAATGGGTCGTTATGCCGTTTGGACTGTGTAATGCACCACCTACATTTCAGCGGATGATGAATGACATACTTCGCGACTTTTTACATAAGCTCTTTACTGTCTACCTCGATGACGTCTGTATCTACAGTCGAACTATGGAGGAACACTTGGAGCACCTGCGTCTCGTTTTACAACGATTTAAGGAGGAGGGCTTGAAGTTACGCCTTAAGAAATGCTTCTTCGGCCTTCAAGAGATGGAGTACCAGGGCTATACTGTGTCACCATGCAAAATTTCGGTTTCAAAAGAGAAAGTCGAGGCCGTTGCAGACTGGCCAATGCCCAAGACGCAGAAGGAGGTTCGCAGTTTCGTACAGCTCTGCAACTTCTATGCCAGATTTATTCATCATTTCAGCGACCTTACGGCTCCATTGACGGACTTACTGCGGAAGTCCCAGCCAGAGAAGGTTACGCTGACGCCTGCCTGTTAGGAAGCCTTTGAGACTCTCAAGTAGCTCATTTCCGCGCCATGCCTGATCCTTCCGGAGGTCGGCTCGGACGCGACGTTCACCGTGGCTAGAGATGCTTCAACAGTGGGGATTGCAGCAGTCCTGTTGCAAGACCAAGGAGGAGGTCTTCAACCAGTCTCTTATTGGGCGCGTAAGCTGAATCTAGCTGAGCGTGGTAACACTTACTATGCGTACGACTTAGAAGCTTTGGCCGTATGCGAAGCCGTCAAGCATTGGAGGTGCTATCTTGAAGGATGCTCTAAGTTCCTTGTCGTAACAGACTACGACACACTGCGACATCTGCTCAGGCAACCGAACAAAAGGCTGAACAAGCGGCAAGCAAGATACCTGTGGGATTTGCAACCGTTTGTGGGCTCAATGACACTTGCGTATCGCAAGGGAGCTCTGTACGAAGCTGACCCGTTAAGCCGGCGTCCAGACTTCGTACCTCATGCCTAAGTTCCATTATTTTGGGATGGCGAGGTTCCGTCAAATCGAGAATTACGACGGAAGTCGCAGCTGCTGTTTGAAGACGCACAACTAAATTTACTGACTGGTAACGCGTTGCAGCTGAGCCTTGAGTTCGCTGATCTCATTCGCGAGGGGTACTCCCAAGACTCGTTTTAGGGGGACGAGGGTGAGTGGACGAAAGACAGCCGGATTGAAGCCAAAGATAGATATTTTTGGCGCCTCGATCGCCTATGTATTCCACAGAGCTTTGAGCTCCGACTGAGATTGATCACAGAGCTGCACGCAAGTTCGTTAGCTAGTCATAGAGGAGTCGCTAGCACTCTTGCTAAAGCACTCGACAGATTCTGGTGGAAACAAGTTCGCCAAGATGTGAGAGATTTTTGTGAGCGCTGCGTCGTATGTCGACGAGCAAAGATTCAACCGCAAATGGCTGCGACTCTTTACCCACTACCTGCTCCACCCATACCGTGGCATAGAGTTGGTCTTGACTACTTGACACACTTACCTGAGAGCAATGGCTTTAACAGTGTGCTGATTGTAGTAGACCATCTAACTCGCATGGCCAATTTTCTGCCGTGTACATAGACTGTTATTGCCGAAGAAACTGCAACTTTGTTTTTACAGGGAGTCTACCGCTTACATGGACTACCCCGTGTGCTGGTCAGTGATCGCGACCCGAAATTCGTCAGTGGCTTCTCGCATACTCTTTGGCGACGCCTTGGAACGCGCCTGAACATGTCTTCCAGACGACATCCAGAAACAGACGGACTAACAGAGCGCGTGAACAACACGTTTCAGCAGCTTCTTCGTTGCTTCTGTTGCTATGATGGCTTTGATTGTACGACTTTACTACCACAAGTGGAATTTGCGTACAACGCCTCTCGTGCACTCGGAATTGAACACACACCGTTCGAGGCTAATTTTGAATTCTCTCTTGAAGAGCCTCATGACCTGCTGTTTAACATGCGACCATCAATTCCAGTTTCGCAAGACGCAACAGAACGGTTAAGATTGTTACAGGAAATACACACCATGGTACGCTCTGTGTTACAGCTACACAAAGACGAGATGCAAGCGCGCACAGAACAATCTACAGCGCCACACTTCGCCAGAGGAGACAAGGTGTCAGTCGCCACAACAAACCTTTTTCTGCGTGGACAACCGAACCGGAAACTCAGAGACACACAGCTTGGACCTTTTACAATGGAGGAGCAAATTGGGAAACACAATTACAGATTGAAACTTCCAGCGACAGTACGCTTACATCATGTGTTCCATGTGAACAATCTACGACCCTGCTCTACCGCTCCGCTACGACCAGTTGTCCCGGTGACTATTCCTGAAGGAGACGACGAGGAGTTTGACGTCTCGCACATCTCTTATGTGTGCATCAAGTCGCTTCCTGGGCGACGAGGCAAATATCTGCTCTTTATGACGCACTTCAGTGATGACGACATTCTACCTGTCTGGCACCGGTTGAACGAAGTACACCGGACAACAACGTTACAAGATTTCTTGGAGACGCCCCAATGGCACAAGTTTTCCAAGACTCAGGCGTCCATTGACTTCATGCACGCTCATCCAGCGCGCATTCCTGAGTCTTAGTAACTGCTTCAGTAAAGGAGCTTAAACCACGGAGGTCTGCCTCGCGGCGGCCTCACATATCTGTCAAGAGGGGGAAAGTGCGAGTGTGACGAGTACAGTCTTGCAACAGTACATTGCAGGACATTGTACATGTACTCGTTACTAATTCCAATTCGTGCTTTTCCATCGGACGGACGTACAAACGTGGGTACGTCGCAACTGCAATGTTCACAAGGGTACTGATGCATATTGTACTACCAATACCTCCTAGTACGTACAAGTACGCACAATTAATCTAACTAGCTAGAAGACGCGCCTAAGCGAGTTCTCCGATGCAGAACTAGCTGCGTCTTGATTCTCCATGCTAAACGAGCCGCGTCGCTGGACAAATGACAGCGGTTGGAAAGCCCTAAAGCCTGACACGTAAGCGAAGCAAGCATGCGTAAGCTATCTGGGCAGAAACCTATTTAAGCCCAGTGTAGTAGAGAGAGGTGACAGAACCATTTTAACAATTCCTTTGTTCACTTACAATATATACTGCTAAAGTACAAGCAGTGAGATATCTTCTCAACATCTTTCATCAACAACATCTTTTGCCATCTTGCAACGTCAGAACTAGACAGATTAGAACTGATTTGTGCTAGCGTTTAGCTTGAAGAGGCTAACCGCCACACGCCCGTATTGGAGATCTTATTGAACCAACTACGCAATTGGGCCGCCCACGGTAAAGTGAAAGTAGCAACATGCAATAGCTCCTCGCGGAAAAGACCGTAGATAGGACCTAGCGAGTAACGACTCGGACTCGTAATCTGTAATCAAGTTGGCGAGGGTCGCAGTGAATGAAGCTTATGTATACATACATGTTCAACGTCGAGCTCGAGGGACGGTACATTAAGCCCCCCAAGACTCCGCGGGCAAGGAAAGCTAGCGCTAAGCCCATTTCAGTTGACCGAGCGTTTGCGCGTCTTGAGAAACGCCCAAGATTCGGAAAACAACATTTCGAACGGCCCTATGTGCAGCAACAAGGTACGGTCGGAAGATATCAATGGGGGGGTGCGGAGCGAGAACCCACAGCGGCGTACCGCACACGTGATCATCAAGCGAAACGCCGCGCATGTGCTCCGAACTCCGACGTAGCAAAACATACGATCGGTTCTTAGGTGAACAATGGCACCGTCCGCGAAAGATGAGATGTATCTGCTGATGCTGTGGCATGCCTTCCTGTTCCTGGGGCTTAGGCCTTTGGGATTTTTTCCTCCTCTTGTCTCCTTTTTGCTTGGTGGCTTCCACTGCCTTTTCTTGTAAGCATATTTTTAGATTTATCTCCTCCGCCGTACCTGTAGTGTTATTCGGATGATTCGATATTGTACCCAGTACGGGTACTTTCATGTTTGAAGCGACCGCCGACGCCACGAGCTGCACGCGCGGGACATTTCATTATTCTGCTGATGATAATCCTTAGTCACCGCCCGCCGGTGCTGGTACGGGTAGTAGACGACTGCAGCGGGCGGGCGCTGCCAGACGCCTGTACCCAGGCCTCTCCGCCCCCCCGCCTTTCAACAGGTATTCCAGATTTTCCAGTTTCCGTGCAACTCTCAGAGCTAGCCATGGGGAGTGGTGAGGAGGGAAAAGAGCGGGAACAGCAGGTGGCGCCGTCAGCGATCCAGTTGGGAGCGGTGGCGGCACTTCTCCTAGTACTCAGCGCCTGCATGTTCGCCTTCTTCAACGCGCGAGGTACGTTACCAATTCCCGCTCGTTCCGTCAACCTCCCACCTCCCACCTACCTATACACGCTTTGATCTCGCACTCATTTGAACCTCTACCGGCTTGCAGGGGGGTCGCAGGTCACGGCAGTGGAGGCCTCGCTTTTGTTGACTCTTCCAACAACAGCTCCGTCGGTCAACCGCGCTGACCTGGCAGATGTGCCCTCTGTCGCCGTGGCAAGTGCGACCCCCGTGTTAACGGAGCTCGAGCGGAAGACCAGAGTGGCCTCAAGGGTTGGGCAGAAGCAGGTGGAAATAACGCTTCGGGTTAAGAGCGGAGGGGCGGTTCAGGCCACGGGTTGGCCATCGCGGACGGATTCCGCGCTTGCGGAGCGACAAATACGCTCGTACAAACAGCACGCGCTGACGGGATTCCGGAACAAAGCGACGACGGACTTCAAAATATTGCACGGGTTCTTGCAGTCGCACAAAGCACAGGTCAAGCCGGGCCAGTCTTGCGCCACCTTTGACGTGGGTGCCAACCTGGGGAAGTATTCGGTGGACCTGATGGGGCTGCCGGTGGTGAAGGACTGCACCATTTGGGCCTTTGAACCCAATCCCATTGTGCACAAGCAGCTCCTCGACACGGTGAGGAGATTCACAAACGTCCGGCCGCTGAACGTAGGTGTGGGCGCCAAGGCCGCGAACCTCACGTTCTACTACCGTCCCGGTGACACGCACGACACGGGGGGCTCCTTTAACGTAGACAACAGTCGCGGGGGCGCGGGGCGGAACACGCGCGAAAAGTCGACCGCCGTGGTGCGCGTTATAACGCTGGACGACCTCATCGCGGCGGAGGTACCACCGCAGTGGTCAATTCCGCTGGTGAAGATCGACGTGGAGGGGCTCGAGAAGGATGTGAAGCTGGGGATGGCGAATGCGTTGCGTGCGGGTCGAATCAGCGCTGTGTATTGGGAACGGCAGGGCGCGTATGAGCTGGAGCCGTTCCGGGAGGAGGTTGGTTTCATGGCGGGCCACGGCTACGCAGTGTACATCATAGGGAGCATCCCCTTCGGGGCGGGCGGGACTTGGCGAAAGCACAACTCGCGGCCTGTGCTGGTGCGCGTGGACGGGGGCTACTTTCACGAAGACTACGCGCCACATTTGTATAAGGGCCCCGGTCGGGGCGGCCCCCGGACGGGGAAGCCCATCGCGATCAATATGCTCGCGGTGCAGGCGGCTCACCCCTTCAACGCACTCGTCAAATCGCGCTTCACCATCAGACGCTAAGTGTTGTCTTGCCCGCCCCCGCCCCCCCCCCAAACTTTCTTTGCTCCCCTCCGCGGTGAGTGCCTGTGTGACCCTAAAATTATAGCACACTTGTGCGTCCGCCAATTGAAAAAATTATGCTTGGATAACTCTCTTAAACAAAAAACAAAGTACGAAACGGAGAGAGGAGGTCGTGAGTCTGGAGGGGTGCCGTGATGGAGCTCACGCACTGAATATGTTTCTGCGGGAGATGTTGTGGTGTGCGTGCTGACTCAGGCGGGGGGGGTCATATATCAGACGATGAAGACATTGTGAAAGTGGTGCTTCTGGAGCGCAGAAACATGCACTTGTGGCATAAAGCCGACTTGCCTGTTTTACATGATACAGTGCTCTTGAATCTTCTCAGTGGGAGTGGGTCAGATGCCTCTGTCGCACAGCGGAATAGCACTGTTGGGGGGCACAGCAGCCCCTGTTGCAGGAACCCCAAAGGGCAATGCCTAATTCCCTACTCAAACTTTTTCGCTGTCTCTTAAGACCCTGCTCCCGTTTCTTTCTGTCATAATTATGATAGCGGCGGTGAAGAGCGGTCGATGGTTTGGTTGGGGATACTTCATACCCTGGGAATCATTGATGGGTGCGCAGTCCATCACGAGTGGGACGGTCGAGTGGATGGGCGGTGGGGAAGCAGAGTATTCGGTCGAAGTCATTATATGTTCTCAGTCATCTGGACATGACCCGCTGGGATGGGGTGGGCAGTGCCGTTTGACTCAGTGACAACGCCGCCGGGAATGTCTTGGTGAGTCAGGTTGTGGTTCTCCTGAGTCTGCTTGCCCAGGTCGGTCAGGCTGAGTGGGCGGGAGCGCGCAACGAAGCTGCGCACTTTCTCGTCCGTAAGGTCCGCGCGCGACCCGCCCATCAACTCCTCGACGGGGGAGGGCGAATCCAGCGCCAGCTGCACCATACTGTAAACCGACATGAAGAGCATCGGCTCCGTGACAGGACCCTTGACCAAGCTGGTGAAGCGCTGGAAGCAGAAAGTGATGACGAAGACGCCCCCGACGATCAGGTAGCCCACCGCATAGCGCCACTGGCTTTGAGGCGTATCGTTTTCAAAGTCGACACTGGCGGCAGGGGCGTGGATGATGCCAAATAGCGAGAAGAACGCCGCGACGGATGCCCACATCGCGGCGGTGGCGTACTTGTTGTCACAGAGGGAGGCGAGGATGGCGGAGATTATCATCGAGACGAGGAGGGCACCCGCAGCGAAGGCGTTCAGCCCAGAGACGAGAGGCGCCGTGTTACCGCACGCGCCGTTCGCCGCGCAGGTGCCGTCGGGGATGGGGGAAGGAGAGCACATGTTTTTCGCCCAGTCGCCGATGCTGGGCATGAGGCCGAAGATCACCGCGGGGATGTGCCGGAAGGGGACGGACTCGAAGGCGTCCGCACAGATCATGATGCCGACAAAAAGGTTCATGGGCGCCACTGCCTCGATGGGAATAATCGCTCCGACCACCTTGAAAAGTCCGAAGAAGGTGAGGACAAGGAAGGCTACGGCATTGAGGACGGAGTAAGCGGAGCGGGCGCCGATTTTTTTATACGCGCTGTGCCCAATGTACACAGAGGTGCCGAAGGGGCAGCCGAAGATGGCAGCCAAGCAGGAGCCAAAGCCGTCGGCGATCATGGTCTCGCGCAGCGAATACTCGTCGCCGTTCTTCAACGCTGAGCGCCAGCACATGAGCGTGTTGGCGGCCGCGGTAATAGCCACCTGGCATTGAGAAACAAGCACGCTCACGCATCAATCAAAGCATACTAACTTTTTTCAGCTGCCGAACTAAAGTTACTACCGGTAGAAATAAAAGTAGCGCTTCTTATCCGCTATCATCACCTTTCAGCAACAGAATGATACTCGTCCTATCGCTATTTTAATTTCGTTTTTAAGATGATATTCGCGAGGCGAATCGGTATATGTCCTCCGACTATTTCATACCCTTCCGAATCTTTGCTATGTTGCTTCTAAATTATACCGACGAAATTCTATGGAAGAGATAGATTTATGGATTCATATATAGCTTACAAGAAGAACCAGATGAGCACGGACAGGGAAAGTGGGAGGGGAAACAAGAGATTATCTCATCTTTCGCGGATGGTGGCTAAGTTCATCTTAAACTGTGAGATTATGGATTTTTATTTATGGATTCATGGTGCGATCCCTGCTCAATAAAAACATTCGAGATTATTTCTCTCGTACATGCGACTAGAGGAAGATCAAACTGGTACAGGTACCCGCCGTGCACCAACGGGCAGGGCTGTGTCAGAATGAAAACAACACAGTTTATAGTTTATATCAACAAACGTACCGGCAGGATTGTGCCGATGTAGGGACCCAGTTCCGGGAAGGCCTCAAAGATACTGACGAGCATGAACCGAGGGGAGTGCCAGCCCACAACGTCGGTCGCATCAGCCACGGCGGTTGTGCTAGTCAGGCCGTCAGCCCAACACAATATGGCACCACACACGGCGATTACGACAGCCTCTGGGACGTGGCCGGTGGATATGTCGGAGAAGTAGAGCATGAGCATGATGAAGAGAGGAGCCATGCCGGCGAGAGGTTGCTCATACGCATAGATTACTTGACCGATGCCGAGCACACCGATACCGATGCCACCAAGCGCGGAGGTCAGAGAGGCGACGGGGCATATCTTGACAATGTAGGGACCCACCACTCCGAGGAGCATCGCAAACACACCGTTCAGAAAGTTTGCGGACGTGGCGATACGTAGAGTCTCGCTCGATTTGAAGGACGCGCACTCCGCGCCCGTGGGGTCCATTCCTTCAGGACACTGGGTGCCGTAGGCGATGGGTAACATGATACTGTACATGAAGGCGAATGCGCCAGGGGTGTTGATACCATACGGGTTAGCGGTGCACTGCTGGGTACCCTGGCTTGCGTCCAGTCGAACCGCCATCCAGGAGTAGTACACGTTGCCAAACAACATGGTGAGGCCGAGTCCAGGGAGGAAGCCGTTGTAAATTTCATCGTCCTGCAGGAGTCCGAGTCCGTTCCTAGGGAGAAATGACGAACTAATTCTTAGGGTTGATCGGTTGGACAAGCTGAGACACAGCAGTAGTATTAGAGCTCAGGAATAGACGACAAATAACGACATAACCCGGTTACCCCTGTGTATCAGGTGATGGTGTAGTAGCAGTGGTGTGATAGATGGGGTTAGTTCCGGTTCGTTTTCTACTCCAATTCGCAAACACGACGAACGCCAGGGGCCGTAATCGACAAGTAATAGCCGACGTATGTAAGATTGGTGATCCTCAACAAATACGAACTTGACAACAAGTGAAGCGGAGTGGGGCTTACATTGACACTAGGAAGGTTAGGGTCAGAGTCGTCGCCACGTTGTCAAAGAAGAGCTGAGGGCAAAAAAGAAGGCATCTCGTTTAGACAACAAACCCGCCCGATAATCGCAGTTGATGCCCAAGCATGTAAGTACTGTCACGCATGATGGCATAGACGCACTGCTGGTCGATAAACATTCACTTCGATACTAACGCGACGAGGGCACTACGACAACATATAGAATCATCAGGCGGGCGGACTAGCAGGTAACAAGACAGTATAGAAGCAGATACCCATCACGCTAGAAGCGTAGCAGTCGAGCACATAAACACGGTCAATCATTCTGATATCGTATCGTACTTGGCAAAACCCGCCGACATCTCCCTTCCCGAACGTCCAGTGTTTCCAAGTCTCCAAACCACACAGTCGCTCGAACAACCCTTTCGCTGCGTGACCCTTCGCGCGAGCAAGCATGGAGTCGGTGCGCCCCTCCAACGTAGTTGGCAACCCCATAATTTAGAAGTCGAACGACGAAGGAAGACAGCAACTCCAACAATCCACCGGCTTCCAGGAGGAGTGACGAGCTCACTCGCAGAGGCTCTGGGTTTCAGAATGTGGCGAAGCAAACGGATTCTACGTGGTCAATCCCCTTGTCGTCGCTTTAAAGTCGAGCTCTATGTTGCAAGAGCGACATCGTCGCTATCAAACCTACCGCCGGGCCTTTACAGGTGAAAACGGGAGGGGGTCTCGCACGTGCCAGCAATATTTAAAAGAAATTGCAACCAATCATGTCGGGTGCACGATGCAAGAAATTCGTCGTACATCAGCGGAGCTGCCAAAATATGAAAATTCGTAACCTCGTGCAGGATTTCAGTACGCTCTATGCACCCCGACGCAAACTAGCATAAAATAAGCACATTTTGAATGCACTTATTGGCGATGATCTCCGCAGGGTAGCGTCCAATTTCCAGTGCATGCATGCAAGCGCCCCCATGTGATCTAATCGTAGCTCCATTCAACTGCTAAAATACGACCAGCAGCGAAGTCACTTAAATTTACACTGCTTGAATCTACAATGCAAGAGAATTTATGGCGGCACATGTGATTGCGGACAAATATCCTATATCTATATACAAGTCTATCACAATAGCAAGCAAAGAATGCTGCTAGCTATGAACATGCTACGAATGCTACCTACGCCGCGGCTACGCGTCAAAGACAGAACGCCGGAAGGCCGGAGTAGAGAGAAAATGAGCGGCCCTAATAACATGCGTTTGGAATCCGGGCGCCCGCGCGCTATCGGCGAAACTGCTGCGGCTCCTAATGAGGGGGGTGCGCTCGCAAGCTTCGGCTCCCTCGCTTCATAGGCAATAGGCGGGGTTTAGTAGTTAGAGCTACCGACCCATCCCCGTAATGAGTGTCAGTAGTACTTTTGTATTACTTTGGATATATTTACTGTCTTTAGTGACGGTAGGAAACGTTTTTTTTCCGTCCGCAACGTGGTTAGCGAGGGTGTGTGCGAGGTCGTTGCCGACGGAGTGGTTGTGTGCATTGATTTTGCCTAGATGGGTGCGGATGCCTGACGTGCAACGGGTTTGGAGCCTGTGTTTGACGGAGTCAAATGTGTCGCGGTGAATGTTGTGTCGGTAGGCGGATGGGCAGTTCATGAACCCGTGTATATGGCGGAGTGAGCACGCACTGTATGTAAGGAGGTGGGTATGGCCGAGTTTTAGGCCGATATCGATGCCCGCGAGTTCTGTACGGTGGATGGTGTGAGAGGGAGGGGTGGAGGTCACCATAATTTTGACGCGTGTATCCGACTATCCGAGGCGGGGTGGGTGGTAGCCGCTCCAAGGGGACATGGGTCTCCCTTCTTGGAGCCGTCGGTGTATACGAAGTCATGTCAATCCCAATGAAATGCTCCTTTGGTGGGGGAGCCTGTTAATGACGTGCGCTCCGGAAGGAGGTAAGTGATGGGATGGGTGGGGTTGGGGGCCGATGGTAGATGCATGCGGAGAGTGATGAGCAAGTGTCGAAGAGGGGCAGCGGTGAGATGGTGATGGAGGGGTTGGGGAGGTGAGTATTTTAAATGGATTCGCGTGTGTTGTGAAGGGCGGTCATTGCTGTGAGCGAGGGCAAAGAAGGAAGTGCAAGGGGGTTGGCGACGAGGTATATGTCCACCATCTAACGTGTACCGAATGGTGTGGGGGTGGGGGTGCTTGTGTGCTGGTCTTGGGGTAGGAAGGTGTTCGCGTCGTTCAAAACGGTGTAGGGTGGTGGGTGAATGATGGGCTGTTGTATTTGGAGAGGCGGTATGGTGTGTGCTCCCATCGGGGGAGTATGAGGATGATGGCGCTGGGGGAGTGTGAGGCTGTGAAGTGGGCGCTAGTGATCGCGTGTTCCATTGCGCGTCGCATACAATTGTGGTCGTATTCCGGGTTAGCGATGTTAGTGCCGTGCAAGGTGTGTGGTGCGTTGCTTCCGTTGGATGAGAAGACTATGTCTTTTGGGTAGAGTGAGTGGTAAGTGTGAAAGTTCAGAGACAGAGAGACTTGTTGAGGGGGCTCTATAGTAATAGATATAACATAGCTGTAAAGTATTAAATAAACCACTCTCTACTTTCACTTTTTCCGCTTCGTGATTAAAATCTATCGGATAACAACGGCATATAGCGACTAAATTACCCGTCATTATGTTCATACTTGTAGCAAATATGAAATAATAATCTCGGTTAGATGAAACTACTCATATCAAGACTAACCGTGTGTAGCGAAGAAATCGCGAGCAATCACTCCAAGTACATATAATTTCTGGTTATGCTCCAATGGACCTAGTCGCTAATAAAGCCCTAAAACAAAGTATTCTAGGGGCACAAAAGACATTACATCATCCCTAGATCCTACATGTGTTTTAAGTGTGCGTGGAGGCCGTGAACCAAATAAAAAGGGGAGATTCGGATATGGCCGTAATCGCTGAAAATAACATCGAAACTTCATAATATAATTGAGACAACGCGTCGACGAATTTTCATTATAGGGCACACGCCAACCGTATGTCGCCGATCCCCCTCCCGCCCTCCCCCTCACCGCCACGCTATTTTATTATCATATGCTATAAACAACATAGCCCCACATAGCCCCCCCCTTAGATAATCCCTCCACCCGGCCCATATTTTACACATGTCTCCTACCCCAAGTTCACTCATTGTACTCACCCGCCTTCAATCATCGCTAAACTCGTTCATGAAATCCCGACCGCGAACCCGTTACCCACCCCCATAGGGGACATAGACTGCATGGACATCACCTCCTTTCTATGGGACGAAATTGAAATCGAAATTGTTTACAACATGTACCGGGTAAAGCCGGTTGTTGTCTCCGAGCCCTCCCAACTATGCAATGTAGGAAACTCATTAGCTAGGGTTAGACCGTGAATCGCCTACAGCCAACCTCTTTAAATGGTCTAGGGGCCTTTAAACCCCCCCACGGGAGCGTGCCGGTCGTGGTGATGATGCAAATAATTTAAGGGCGCGTGTGGGTGTGGGAAGCGGAGGTGCGGCGAGATGTCGCGCGGGATTTGATGCGGTGTGTGAGAATGAGATGGTACAACCATTGGACTGTGTGCAAGTGGAGGTGTGCGAGGATGCGTGATGTGTCGAGTTGTATTTTTTAGATGAGTTTGTTAGGAGGGTCTACTATGCGGAGGGTGAGGAGGGAGGTGAGATAGGTAATGGTGGGTATGTGCGGTCTGCTTGTGCGGATCATGACTATGGGAAGAATGTCGACGTCGGTGCATGGCCAGTATCGGCGAATGGCATTTACGAGGGTGGGGTATTTATCGCGAATCATTTGTGCTGTGTGGGAAAGGTTGGGGTCTGTGCAATATTTCCATTCCCCTATCTCAATCTTTTCAATCGAGAAGTAACGTCGGCGGCCGTTTGTGTCCGAAGAATCTGGGTTCGAGAAGCCGGATGAAGTCGGGTTTGCCTCCACCGCATTACCAAACCCGATAAAACCACCGCATCCTCACCCTCCGCCGTCATTGATGCGGTACACTCCCACTTCGCCACCGAACTCGGCTGCGCCACCCCACGCGAACTACCCACCCCCCCTTGGGAACTCCCCGACAACCCCGACAACTTTACCATCGAACCCCGCGGTGACCCCTCTCTCACCCTTGCCGACATGATTACCCGCGACACTTTCGATAAACACTCAACTCCCTAGGCACCGGCAAAGCCCCCGGCCCCGACGGTATCCCCAATGAAATAATCAAATTCCTACCACCGGCGACCCGCTCCGCCCTCTTCTCTCTCCTCTTCCTCCTAGCACACAAATCCTACACCCCTCCTGATTGGTGCCACAGCACAACCTGCCTCCTACATAAAAAAGGCGACCCCTCCCTCCTTGATAACTACCGCCCTATCGCCCTCATGAACAACCTCCTTAAACTATGGACAGCACTAATCAAAGACGCAGGCTCGAAGTACGCCGAAACCCACGGCATTCTCAGTGACCAACAGGACGGCTTCCGACAACACCGCAGTATCCACGACGCCCTCTCCTCCCTCATTATGACAATGGAGGACGCGAAACTCCACAAAAAAGACATCTACGTCATGTACGCAGATTTCAAAGGCGCCTTCAACGCCGCGGACCACCGTATCATGTTCAAACACATGCGCCAACTCGGTATGCCCCCCACCTTTGTCGACACATGTGAACACCTCTACGGGGTCTCAACAACGGACTATATTACACCACATGGCCCCACCCCTTCTATAGACATCAATCGCGGAACCATCCAGGGCGACACCCTCTCCCCCTTTCTATTCACCCTCTTCCTTGAACCCTTCCTTCGCTGGCTCACGGTGGGAAGCCGGGGCTACCGCCCAGGCCCCCCCGCTACTAACGTCGACCCCACAGAACCCACAGCCACATACCCAGAACACGGATTCGCCGACGACCTCAGCCTCGCCACGGGCTCGACCCCCAACATGACCATCCAGCTCAGAAAACTCTCCCTCTTCAGCGCCTACACGGGCATGACCGTCAACATCCGCAAATGCTGCATCACCGGCGCGCTCTGGCGCACAGGCAACGCCCTCACCCTCGCCAACACTACCCTCCTCGCATCCCGCCTGCATACTCAGTTCATCTCCATAAACTCCACCCCGGCCCCCATTCCCTCCATTGGCCCCAAGGACACATACCGTGTCCTAGGGGTAGAACTAAACACCTCCCTCAACTTCACCAAACACTGGCAAGAACTCAAACGTACCACTGCATCCCTCATCACCACCCTTTCCACCTCCCCACTAACACAATCCCGCAGAATCAGGGTCATCCGCGGACTCCTCATCGGAAAGCATTTCACCCTCCAGCTCGGCCTCTTCACCGACTCCCAACTCGACACTCTCGAAGGACAAATCTGCCGCGCACTCCGCTCCGCCGTCTCCTCGGTACGTAACCTTCCCCGCACCGCCCTCCACCGCCCTACCTCAGACCTAGGATACGGCCTCCCCTCCCTCAAAACCCACGCCGCACAACTCACAGTTTGCCACCTACATAAAATCATGAACGCCTCAGGCTATAGAGGCCACATGGCCCGCGCACACATCCGCACCCTATCCACCACGTACTCCCACTGGCCCTCGGAATCCATCATGTCCACCTGTTACACCCCACCTACACTCAAGTGCTTAGTCAGAGCTCAACGCGATGCGGGCACCCTATTCCACAACATCCCTCCACTCTCCCTCACCAACCCTATCGCCTCCACAATCCGCGCCCACTTCACCACTCAAGACAACGCCCTCCTCGCCTCACTCAGGGACAAAGCCACACACATCACCGACCCTCACACATACAAACAAACATACTGCGATTTCTCTCCCCGCAAAACACACGCCTCCCTCCTACCCCGCCTCACCCCCCTCTGGAAAAATAACATCACCTCGTGGCCACAAGTCCTCCTCAGAGCCACCTCATCCTCCTTCATCCTCAAATCATGCAAATCCATCACCACACTCACGGGGTCCACCACCCCACTCTCAGTTCCCATCCGCCTCCTCGCCGCAATCCTCACTGAACCCCTCGATACTATCCACAACCGCCTCCCCATCACAAGCCTCACTACCAACCAAGCATCCCCCCCCACCACTATACACCCCTCATGGATACCCCTCCTCTCCCCTCACCTCCCCCGCTCACCCCCCACCCTCTCATCCGGCATCTACACCTCCCGCACCACTCACCCCACCCCCACTGCACCCACCACACACTTAGACACAGAATACCTCACCCCCTCAGACCACCACTACCCCCCCTGCGACGTAACACGCATCATTTCCAAACACAAGGACACAGAATACGGCCAAACGCAGTACATGGTTGAATGGGCCCCGGAACACCTCACGGAATGGGACATTCAGTTACAACTCGACGACGGCTTCCGCCTCATCTCCTCCACTCCCACATCGGTATGCCTCCCCTCCCCCTCCCCCACCGCCTGCTCCATCTGTCATGACCCCCTGCACATAGAACCCTCCTCCACCTGCTGCACATGCCCGCACTTTGCCATACACTCCCAATGCCGCCCAGCTCAGGGACCCGCCACATGGCAGTGCGAGTGGTGTGCTCGCGGCCAACAACACGACCTCACCCACCTCCACGAAGTGCAGTGGGCCCCATGCCTACAACTCCACGACACCATCAGTGAGACCCCCTCCGGCCCCACCGCCCTCACCGCATTTAACTCCGGCTATGTCCCCTCCACCACACCCATTTTGCCAGAACCCGGACCCCCTCCGTGGTCACACCCCCTAATCACATTCAACCATGACCCCATCAACCCCGACCTCGACATGCTCCCTACCGGTAAATTCGCTATCCACGCACACCCATCCCTCTTCGACACCACCATACTCTGCACTCCCGACGGCCGCGCGGTCACCACCCTTAACGGCCCCCGCGTCCGCCACCTCTACCAACTCTTTCGCCCCGACCTCTCGCAACATACGTTCGAAGAGGAGGTCTACCACCTCCTCACCCGCCTAGGTTCCCGCTCAGAAATTCACTCACCCACACCCGCCACCACCACCCGTAATAGATGGGCCACCAGAGAAGACCTCCTCACAGCTCTCCGTCACACATTCCGCATCCAGACAGAACTCTACTCAGACCCCCTCAATAAATCCCTTCACTCCCACACCTACCACTCCCTCTACCCCGAAGATATAGTCTTCTCATCTAGTGGCAGCAATGCCCCGCACACCTGGCAAGGCACCAACATAGCCAACCCCGAATACGACCACGAATGCATGAGACGAGCCATGGAACACGCAATCACCAGCGCACACCTCACAGCCCCTCACACACCCAGCGCAACCATCCTCATCCTCCCCCGATGGGAACACACACCCTACCGCCACTCCAAATACATCAACTCCCCGTACACCCACCACCTTTACACCCTCCCCAATGACGCAAACACCTTCCTACCCCCCGACCAACACACTGGCAACCCCACCCCTACCCCATTCGGCACACGATGGATGGTCGACATTTACCTCGTCGCCAACCCCCTCGCACTCTCCACCCTCCCATCACCCACAGCCATGACCGCACTTCACAATACTCTCGAATCTATCTACGACACTCACCTCCCCAACCCCATCATCACCCCCCCTCCTCCACACGTCTTCGGCACCTACTCACCCCACTCAGCGGGTATATACCACCGCCCCCCAAACCCAACTCACCCCCTCACATACCCCCTCCCGGACCGCGTGCATCTAACGTACCCCCCCACCAGAGGCACCCCTGCTTGGAACTGGCAGGACTTTGTATACACAGACGGCTCGAAAAAAGGAAGCTCGTCCCCCCTCGGAGCAGCAGCTACCCACCCCGCCTCGGACACCAAAATCAAAATCATGGTGACCTCTACCCCTCCCTCACATACAATAAATCGCGCTGAATTAGCTGGCATAGATATAGGCCTCCAACTTGGCCGCACCCACCTCCTCACAGACAGTGCGTGCTCCCTCCGCCTCATACAAGGTTACTTAAACTGCCCTTCCGCTTACCGCCACAACATTCACCGCGACACCCTCTTATCCATCACACACACCCTTAAAACCCGCTGCGACGCAGGCATCCGTACACACCTCGGCAAAATCAAAGCCCACAACCATTCCCGCGGCAACGACCTCGCAGACACCCTCGCCAACCTCGTCGCGGATGGTCACCCACCCGACACTACATACACCACAGGTTCAGAGGTCACGATAGGCCACTGGACATGGCCATACACCCTCATCCCACAAACCCTAGGGGAACCCATACCCTATAGATACACCAACCTCAAAACCGACGCACACACCTACAGCACCAAACACACACACACTCCTCTCTCGCAAACAACCAAACACGGAGCCCTCCTCGCCCGCGCCGCGAAGGACGGCGCCGATTTCTCTTACCACAAAAAACACTCAACCCTCACAAATATCCAGTTCACACACAAACAAGAATTCATGTGGGGCGTCCACAACACCCGCCTACTTACTCACAACCCCTCCCTACGCTGCCCCCTATGTGGCCAATTCACTAGCAACGGTCACATGGCCGGTAACTGCCCCTCTATGTCTGGTCTAAGACAGGACCGACACAACAGCGCTCTGCAACTCCTACTCTCCCTACTGGAACGCCACAACGGAGGACGCTGGGAAACCATCACCGCAGACTTCGGTAACAAACCCATAAAATCGTTTGCTTCCCCCACCCCTGCCCACACTCCACTTGACTGCCACCCACCTCACCCCACCCACATGCCCACCCGACTTGTAGCCGCTGACGAAGGTCTCTCGCCTGACTCCCTAACCTCATGCCCCGCCATCCTCCCCCCTGAACTTCTACCCCCTCTGCTTCGTCCCCCTGCACACAAACCTGACTTCATCCGCATCCTCGAACCCCGATTCGTTGGTCACTCCAACGGTCGCCGACGTTACGCATCCATAAAAAAGATTCAGATAGGAGAATGGAAGTACTGCACAGACAACAACCTCTCCCACACAGCCGACCTCATTCGTGCCAAATACACACCCCTTGCTATCGCCATCAGAAACCACTGGCCGGGCACAGTGGTCGACATCCTCCCCATCGTCATGAGCCGCACAGGTACACCGCACTCATCCACCATCACGAGTCTCACCTCCCTTCTCACAGCCCGCACAGACCCTCCAGATAAACTCGTCTCCAAAGCACGCCTCGACACGTCTCGCATTCTTGCACAACTCCACACACACACTGTCCAATGGCTGCATCACCTCCTACTCATATACCGCATCAAGTCCCGCACGACCTCCCGCCGCACATCCACACATCGCCTCCACGCACGACCCTAAATAGTGGATGTGAATGATTTGATGGGTATGTTACCAAAGTCTGTCGTGATGGTCTCCCATCTTCCTCCATTGTGGCGTTCCATGAGGGAGAGGAGTAGTTGTAGCGCAGTGTTGTGGTGGTCTTGTCTAAGGCCGGACATAGAGGGGCAGTTACCGGCCTTGCGACCGTTGCTGGTGAATTGACCACACATGGAGCAGCGGAGGTGGGGTTGTGTGATAGGAGGCGGGTGTTGTGTACCTCCACATGAATCCTTGCTTGTGCGTAAACTCGATATTGGTGATGGATGAGTCTTTTTTGTGGAAGGTGAAGTCCGCCCCGTCCGCCGCAGCGCGGGCGAGGAGGGCGCCGTTATTGGAGGTCTGTGAGAGATGTGTATGCGTGTGTTTGGCGTTGTAAGTGTGCGCGTCGGTTTTGAGGTTTATGTACATGTAGGGTGTGAGTTCACCTAGAGTTCGGGGTATGAGTGTGTAGGGCCCTGTTTAGTGGCCTAGTAACACAGCGGAACCTGTGGTGAATTTTGTGTAGGGGGGGGGGTGGCCGGGTGCAGTTGGGTTAGCGAGGGTGTCTACGAGGTCGTTGCCGATGAAGCGGTTGTGTGCTTTTGTTTTGCCTAGGTTGGTGCGGATGCCTGACTTAAAGCGAGTTTGGAGGGTGCGTGTGATAGAGGCGAGTGTGTCACGGTGGATGTGTGTCGGTAAGCGGATACGCAGGTCATGAAGCCGTGGATAAGGCGGAGCGAGCATGCGCTATCCGTTAGAAGGCGGGTATGGCCTAGTTGTAGGCCGATATCTATGCCCGCGAGTTCCGCCCGGTTGATGGTGACAGATATGGAGCAAAAACTAATACACCGTGTGCAACCTCTAATTTTGAGTAATTCACTTCATCGACTTGAACAACTCCGACACAGTCACGTGCCATATTACAGCCAATGTTAAAGTTGGCGGTTTCTCGAAACCGAAAACATCCCACCCGATGAGCCTTAACAACATGTTAGAAGCGGACACCACCCCAGAAGACGCTCGCTCCGGCTTTCTGCCAATGACGCACACCTCATCCACATAGGACCCCCCCCCCCCCCCCCCCCCCCCCCCCACACACACACACAAATCTAACTTGAAATTGAAATTGTTTACAACATGTACCGTATGCGCCGGTTTACAACAATTACCGTATGCGCCGGTTGCTGTCTCTTGGCCCTCCCAACTATGCCATACATGACGCTTACAAGTCAGGGCTAGACCGTTAACCACATAGATCCAGCCTCTCCAAGGGTGTTCGGGGGTTTTACTCCCCCCCGGGGAGTGTGCGATACGATATGGTGGCGGCGTGCAATTAGGGGCGTGCGAAGGTGCAGTGTGTGGAGGCGCGGCGAGAGGTCGTGCGGGAATTATGCGGTATACAAGTAGGAGATGATGTAGCCATTGGACAGTGTGCGTGTGGAGCTGTGCAAGGATGCGAGACGTGTCGAGTCGTGCTTTGGAGATGAGCTTGTTAGGAGGGTCCGTGCGGAGAGTGAGTAGAGAGGTGAGACTTGCGATGGTGCATGAGTGCGGTGTGACGATGGGGAGGATGTCGACTGCGGTACCTGGCCAGCGGCTGCGGATGGCATTTGCGACGGGTGTGTATTTGGCACGAATCAATTGGGCTGTTTGGGAGAGGTTGTGGTCCGTGCGGTACTTCCACTCCCCGATCTGGATCTTTTTAATTGATAAATATTGGCGGCGACCGTTTGTGTGACCGACGAATCGAGGTTCGAGGAGGCGGATAAAGTCGGGTTTGTGCGCGGGGGGTCGTAGCGCGGGGGGGAGAATCTCGGGGAGGAGGATGGCGGGGCACGAGGTTAGGGAGTCGGGCGAGAGACCTTCGTCAGCAGCAACAATGCGGGTGGGCATATGGGTGGGGTGAGGGGGGTGACAGTCAAGAGGGGTGTGGGTGGGTGTGGGTAATGTGAATGATTTGATGGGTTTGTTATCGAAGTCTGCAGTGATTGTCTCCCATCGTCCGCCGTCGTGGCGTTCCAGGAGGGATAGTGGGAGTCGTAGCGCGTTGTTGTGGCGGTCTTGTCTTAGCCCCGACATGGTGGGGCAGTTACCGGCCATGTGACCGTTGCTAGTGAATTGGCCACACATGGGGCAACGCAGGGTGGGGTTGTGTGTGAGGAGGCGGGTGTTGTGGACTCCACACATGAATTCTTGCTTGTGGGTGAATTGGATGTTGGTGAGTGTTGTATGTGTGTTTTTTGTGGAAAGTGAAGTCGGCACCGTTCTCCGCGGCGCGAGCGAGGAGGGCACCATGTTTGGATGTTTGTGGGAGGGGTGTGTGAGTGTGTTTGTTGCCGTGAGTGTGAGCGTCAGTTTTGAGGTTGGTGTATCCGTAGGGTATGGGTTTCCCTAGGGTTTGTGGAATGAGGGTGTATGGCCATGTCCAATGGCCTATCGACACGTCTGAACTTGTGGTGTATGTTGTGTCGGGTGGGTGTCCATCTGCGACTTGGTTAGCTAGTATGTTTGCGAGATCGTTTCCTAGTGAGTGGTTGTGTGTTTTAATTTTGCCGTGGTGTGTGTGGATGCCTGCGTCGCAGCGGATTTCGAGGGTGTGTGTGATGGAGAGGAGCGTGTCGCGGTGGATGTTGTGTCTGTAAGCGGATGGGCAGTTCATATAGCCTTGTATGAGGCGGAGGGAGCTCGCACTGTCTGTAAGGAGCTGGGTATGGCCTAGTTGGAGGCCTATGTCTATGCGTGCTAATTCAGCGCGATTGATGGTGTGTGAGGGAGGGGTACATGTCACCTAAACTTTGATGCGGGTGTCCGAGGCGGGGTGGGTGGCGGCTGCTCCGAGGGAGGAGGAGCCTCCCTTCTTGGAGCTGTCTGTTTAGACGAAGTCCTTCCAGTTCCATGCAAGATTTCCTATGGTGGGGGAATATGTTAGTTTCGTGCGTTCCGGGAGGGGATAAGTAAGGGGGTGGGAGGGGTTGGATGGGAGATGATAGATGCTCGCCGAGTGGGGTGAGTAGGTGTCGAAGAGGTTTGGAGGTGAGATGGTGATGGTGGGGATGGGGAGGTGTGTGTTGTATATTGACTCGAGTGTGTTGTGGAGGGCGGTCATGGCTGTGTGCGAGGGTAAGGTGGAGAGTGCGAGGGGGTTGGCGACGAGGTAGATGTCGACCATCCAGCGTGTGCCGAATGGGGTGGGGGTGGGGTGGCCTCAGTGTTGGTCGGGGGGTACGAAGGTGTTTGCGTCGTTGGGAAGGGTGTAGAGGTGGTGGGTGTATGGGGAGTCGATATATTTGGAATGGCGGTATGGTGTGTGTTCCCATCGGGGAGTATGAGGATGGTGGCGTTGGGTGTGTGTGAGGCTGTGGGGTGGGCGCTAGTGATTGCGTGTTCCATGGCGCGGCGTATGCATTCGCGGTCGTATTCCGGGTCGGCGATGTTGGTGCCGTGCCATGTGTGTGGGGTGTTGCTGCCGCTGGATGAGAAGACTAGGTCTTCGGGGTATAGTGAGTGATAGGGGTGGGAGTGGAGTGATTTGTTGAGGGGGTCTGAGTAGTGTTATGTCTGGATGTGAAATGTGTTGCGGAGTGCTGTGAGTAGGTCCTCTCTAGTGGCCCATCGGTTGCATGTGGTGGTGGCGGGTGTGGGTGAGTGGATTTCTGAACGGGAGCCGAGGCGAGTGTGGAGGTGGTAGACCTCCTCTTCCAACGAGTGTTGCGTGAGGTCGGGGCGAAAGAGTTGAAATTGGTGACGGCCGCGGGGACCGTTGAGGGTAGTGACCGCGCGGCCGTCGGGGGTGCAAAGGATGGTGGTGTCATATAGTTTTGGGTGGGCGTGTATGGTGAATTTGCCAGTGGGGAGCGTGTCGAGATCGAGATGGATAGGATCGTGGTTGAATGTAATGAGGGGGTGCGTCCATGGGGGGGGGGTCCCGGGTCGGGTAGGATGGGTGTTGGGGAGGGGATAAAGCCTGAGTTAAATGTGGTGAGGACAGTCGGGCCGGAGGGGGTCTCACTGATGGTGTCGTGGAGCTGTAGGCAAGGGGCCCACTAGACCTCGTGGAGGCGGGTGAGGTCGTGTAGTCGGCCGCGGGCGCACCATTCGCCCTGCCATGTGGCGGGTCGCTGAGCGGGGCGGCATTGGGAATGGACGGCAAAGTGCGGGCACGTGCAGCAGGTGGAGGTGGGGTCTGTGTGTGGGGGATCATGACAAGTGGAGGAGGTGGTGGGGAGGGGGTGGGGAGGCACACCAATGTGGGGGTGGAGGATATGAGGCGGAAGCCGTCGTCGAGTTCTCACACACACAGCTTTTCATGCGCCTGCTCTAGCCTTACTCCGCGCATGAAACTCCACTACCCTCAAGGGCATTCTATACTAAATTCCATTACTATCCCTAAACAAATAACACCAACCACTACCCGTACTTCTCATGCGGCAACGCACCCAAGTCGTATTACACGCCTAGTATATCATCACGGCCCCACTAAACTCGGCGTATGCCCCATGAACAGTCGACCAAACCATGAAGGTATGCTATAACAATATTTGCTTTAGCTCTATGCATTTCGTAAACATGCATTGTCGAGGATGTTGGTGCGTGGGAGACTTAGATGTTCAGGATGTCATATGGTGGCACATGCCCTTCACAATGGCGTATCCGCACCTTCCCTTCGCTAAACCCATGATGCCGCATGAAACAAAGAGGATTAAAGAACGGGGAGCCTTGTTGGATGCATCCTCGCTTCTTAAGCTCGTAGATTTGCACTTGTTTGAATTGTATGTACCTGCCCTTCATAGATGGCTTGCCGCATGTAACTAAGGGTACGAGCCCACAGGAAACCATGGGCTACCGAATGAAGCAGTAATCACGGAGGCACACTAAGTCATTACGGCAGTGTGCTCGCTGCATGGACCCGGGGTGGCACGCTTCCCGCCAACGCACGGTGCATGCTAAGGTCCAACGCGATGCACAGTGTGAAAACGTGCATATACATCATATTCGGGGTGTACACTCGGACTGTGTGCGCATTTGGATTGTATCGACTCCTGTTCGGAACGGACTTCTGTGAGAAATGCCCGACATGCAAAGATTCTTCATCGGAATTAGGTGAACATGTGGAATATTGCCGCGCGCCGACTCGGGATGTCTATCGGGCTCCACATGGCGGTGTATGCCATTCTGAATGGCAACGGAGCACCTACCGGAGCACTTTCCCTTCCTGCCGCATTCAACTAAGGGTACGAGCCCACAAGTAGCAATGCGATGCCGCATGAAGCAGCAATCACGGCGGAGGCAGGCTCATCCATTGCGGGAGTGCTCTCGCAGCATGGACCCGGGGAGGCACACTTCCTATTAGTGTGCGGCGCATGCCATGGTCGGACGCGACTCAGCGTGTGGAAACGCGTATACGCAGCGGGTTCGCGATATAGACTCGGACCGCGGGCGCGTTTGGTTTGGATGAACCTATGTTCATAAGGGACTTAGCAGCTGAGAAATGCTCGACATGGACAGATTAGGGCTCGGGGCGCCCGCCGGCGGCCCCGGAGGTTGGTACGCTCGCATGCCCGTCGGCATCTCCGCACCACCCCATAGTGGGCGCTGGAAACCCGTAGCCGTGCCAAATTTGGCACGGTAGGGGGCTAAGAAGGCCGACAGTGCGATCCGCGCGATTCGCAGTTGTCGGGAAAGCTCTGTACGGAGGGCTTTTTAAAAAACAGTTTACATACGTTACCGGCGCCTAGATCTCCCGCTCGGGCCGTCCGGTATGTTTCTTCACAACTAGATATTACTAAGATACCGTCCCATTTGGGGGGGTGGGGCATGTATCTTTAAGATTGTGTGGTGGCGAGGAGGGTACGGACGGATCCACGATGGGACGCGGGTGTTGGAGGTGGCGGCGGAAAGCCGGGAAGCATTGCTAGGGTATGGCGCTCGCTCGACGTCGACCAGCATGTTGACGTCGAGCCGGCCGAAAGGTGAAAGCACGACACAAGCATCGAGGAGGAATGTCGCGACGGGAGGAGGTGTGACGTCTTGCGAAGGGGTGTTCCTAAAGATCAGCCGCCGCCGAAAAACCCGGTACGGAGGGTTGGAATAATTTCCGCACCCCCGCGGACTTTTTGGATGCGGTCATTGCGACCTTGCACTACTCCACCGCTACCCACTATCGCTTTTAGCCTCCGAGGAGCGTCGGCACACATTGCAGATAGGTGTGTCGATAGGTGTACTTGGTCGAAGAGTACCCGGCCCAATCGTTCTCCTAAGTGTCCTAGATGGAAGAGTATTGATGGCCATTAGATAACGGTCGGTCCATTTTTCCGGTATTGTTGTAATGCAATTTCAATTTCAATTTCACTCAGCATCCCTACCGTGTATGAGCGTGCGTCGTACAAACATGCACTTGCAAGTCCACAAGCCAGTAAGCCACGGAGTGGGAAGGTGCCATCAAGAGCGAGTACATACGACTTACTTGTATATCGAAACACATCGAAAGTGGTTCCTCGTCTTGCCGTACGCAAGCTAGTGGACTCAAAGTGAGAGCCTTGTACCGTTAGCTCTCAAGGTACAACGTGATACTAACGGCCATATTACAAGGTACAAGGCTCGACTAGTGGCGCGAGGCTTCACTCAAGAGCTTGGTGTGGACTTCCATGATACCTTCGCTCTCACTGCAAGGGTGATCTCCATCCGGTTGACACTAGCGCCTGCTGCCCATCACGACTAGGAGATAGCTAGGGCACCTTCACGTGGTGACAACATTCTTGGAGGCTAATATCGACTAGCACAACTACATGAGATAACCCGAAGGCTTCCGGCACACCCACAACATAACGGTGCAAAAGTCTTCATATGGCCTCACACAAGCTCCTATAACTTGAAACAATGCCAATACTGTGTGGTTAGAGGAGTATGGCTTCATTCACTCCAAGGTAGACTATGGGATCTACTAGGTCTTCGACAAGGATAGCCAATTACACATCTTGGCCTTGTACGTGGACGGCAACATCATCGTTGGTTTAGTGGGCAACTATGTTGTTGACCTATAAAGGCTTTCGGCAACAAATTCAACATGCAAGGCATGGGCCCGATTGTCTTCGGTGCTTGACACGACAATGGAGCGGGACCACAGCATCCACATAGTCAAGATTGGCCAACGGTAGTACGTGTTGGGCATGTTGGAGCGCTTCAGCTTGGTGGATTGTAAGCAAGTGGGGTCGCCTATGGGGTTAACACTTTGAGCGTCCGTGCAAGTGGGACGTCATCTTAAAGTCTCCTCTGGGGTCGGTGCCATACAAAAGCTTGATTGGGAGCTTGCTTAACGTTTTAGTCGCCAGACGGTCAAGCATCACCATGGCGGTCAGCCATATGAGTAGGTACGTGGCCAACCCTACTCAATCGCACTGGGAGCATGCCAAGAGGGTGCTACGCTACTTGAAAGGCACCGCAGAGTCACGCCTTGTGTACATAGGAGGCGTGTCATCCGCCGAGCTAAAGGGCTAGTTAGATTAAGACGACGCAAGCGATGTGAGCGAGTGGCAATCACGCACATGTATGTGATCATGTTGAATAGGTTAGCCGGGAGTTGAAAGAGTCAGCGTCACCAAAATGTGGCGTTGTCGACAACATAGGCGGAGTAGGTGGCGCTGCCAACAACTACTGAAGAGGCGATGTCCATGAGACAATTGATGCGCGAGCTACATCAAGATGCCTCTACGGCTTAGTCAGCACACGGCCATGAATCACCATGGCGGTCAACCATATGAGTAGATACATGTCCAACCCTACTCAATCGCATTGGGAGCACACCAAGAGGGTGCTACGCTATATGAAAGGCCCCGCAGAGGCACGCCTTGTGTACGGTGGAGGCGTATCATCCGCCGAGCTAAAGGGCTAGTCAGATTCAGACTACGCAAACGATGTGAGCGAGCGGCGCTCGCGCGCGGGTATGCCTTCATGTTGAATGGGGCAGCCGTGAGTTAGAAGATTCAGCATCTCCGAGCTCTCCCGGGCACGCACCCTCTGTTCATAGGCCCGCCATTCGATGGTAGGAGTCGGCAAGGGGTAGGGCAAGGTCACCATGGGTCGTGGCTAGATATGGCGTTGGACCACGGGGTACGGACATTTATCGAAAGCCTTCCGTACATGGCTTTCTAGCGGCGGCATATCCCTAGGATTGCCTCCACAAGACCGTGCGGATCCTGCGGCTATTGCTCTCCTCCGTGCTGCTTCTAGCGTGCTCCACCCCAATGTCATGCATGTCTTCGCCATTTCTGGCGGCGGGTTGCGAGCGCCATGCCTTGAGGTTGCTTCCCGGTAGTTCAACGCCTCCATCCCCGCGCGCGACACGGATCCGCCCGTACCCTCCCCACCGCTACATTCCCCGAAGACACATACCCACTACTAGGGGGAGCATAGGAAAGTAATGGGTGGCGAAATAGAATATGAGACGGGCCGAGCGGGAGGCCTTGGTGCCAATGCGTACACATATTATCTCTGAATTCCCTCCGGACAAGGCTTTCCCGACAGTTGATGATCTTGCGGATCGTAGCTGTCGGCTCAACCCGACTAACCCCCTACCTTGCTAGACCTAGCACGGCTACGGGGATATCAGCGCCCACCACGAGGAGGTGGGGGTGAGTGCCGACGGGCCTACGAACGCACCCGCTCTGAGGCCGCCGCCGCAGCGCAGCCGGCGGGAGCCATACTCGAGACACGGTGTGCGGCCCGATATGGGACCGGGAGAGGTGTATACTTGAATTGGCGACAGACTTCCGGGAAGCACCGTGCTGGGGAAAGGCGCTCGCAGCCTATCTTCATCGATGTTGATGATGCTTTCCCTACCATGGCGGTCCGGGTATACCATGACAACCTTTCACTGATGAAGTTTGCGGCCTAAGGACCGGCATGGTGTGGCGACCGCAATCTTAAGGATTTGCCGCCGCCGTACGGATTTACGTAAGGGTCTTAAATTATGTCCGTACCCCGCGGCCGGACAGCAGATCTACACACGGTTATTCTACCCTACTTGCTGATTCCCACCATTGGCGAACATGCATATAGGGTGGATGACTAGCAGAGCCCGGGTTTACGCCCACTGAAATATGGGCGCCCTTAATGTGGACGTACGGGGCGGAGGCATGGCAGTGTGCGGGCCCATGTCTTGGAACCCAATAGACATGGATATCATGTTGGGTAGGCCGAGGGACACGAGGCATGGAAAGACTAGCGGGGCGGTGGCAAGAAGCATCGCTCCCCTGTCCCTGCATGTTGCCCACCCCCCCCTCCCCCCCGGCCCACTTGCCCTCGAGATGACGGGAAACCTAGGCTAGGAGGACCGTCGCGTCTGGACGAGCGGGGACGGCCTTGAACGCGGTAATCGAGACGGAGCGGGGATCGTCGAGCGACGACACGAGGGGGGTGAACCGCAGCCTCCCCCCCCCCCCCCCCCCACATAACACACACACTTTCCGCCGCGAGCCCGCGACCGGAGTTCAGTCGAAGCCAGACGCAGCCTCGATTGCTTACCATCCTCGGCTGGCCGGCGCCACGGGTCGGAAGGAGCGGGCCATGAATCGTGAGGGTCTCGGTACTATTGAACCGTGCATACACCTTGAGTATGGAAGGTAACTAACGCACACGTAGTTACAGTCACAATCACACAAATTAGGACAATCACAAAGACTACAAGCCTACGGCTTGGTGTCGGGAAAATGGAAGTGAGGAGCTGTAGCCTAGCGACAGCTGTGTATCGAATCGCACAATGTACATTTGTGTATGATCTAGATATGTACCAAGCATATCTAGAATAGCTTACGGTAGCTATATGTAACTAGTAACTCGTAAGTATCACTTACAATAAGTACATTTTTTTTGCTTTCTCTTGTCTAGATCTTTACCGTTCTTACAGGCGGGGGGACTATTCCAACTAACGCGGATTGATCACAATTTCATAATCGCCCCCGAGGAACGGCGGCACGCATTGCGCAGGATGAAGCCGCCGTATCAGCCTCAAAAAATAAGACGAAGCATCCACGGCAGGACATCACATTTTGATGCATCGTCCGTTTTATTTTTCTCCTAATTCATGCCCGCATTGACTAGTTGATATATTAATTCATTGATACATCGATGAAATGGGTCACAAATAGTTCATGGCGGATGAATCGATTAAATGATGGGGCAGTAATTCGTGGATGCATTGATTGGATTTGGTTTCGATGCGACTGGTTTTCTGAAACTTGCAAGTGTTTCGTTGCGTATCGATTCAATACATAATTACTGATTAAATTTAGGATGCATTGAATTATTTTGTTCGAACACTAATTCGAGGACGCATTGATTAAAACGGGGTACTAATTCATGGAAGACGCATTATTAATGTGGGAGGTGGATCGTGCTCCCGTGAAAAGATCGATGTTTAAAGCGGGGGCATATGTATGTCGGTGTATGTGTCGCTTGGTGTACCTGGTCGAAGAGTACCATAGGTAAACCCTCAACGTTATTTTCATTGCATGTTTGTGCATAGGGACGGCGGAGAGACAGCAGTCGGCCCCGTTCGCCGATGCATGTCATGTATCGATTTCATTTTTATTTCACAGCGGAGGACTAGAGCTCGTCAGAGCGCGGCTCTTGAGCAGAGGATGAGTGGATGTTTTGGGCAATGCCACGCTCGTTTGTCTCTCTGGGAAGTCGCTTCCGGTCCTAGCGGGAGCTTTAGCCAGGGACGATTTCTAGGGAAGAAGTGGAGTTCTCGCAGCATGCCTAGTACTTCCCCAATTCTATGTACATTTCCCCACATTTTGGTTTATAAGGGGCAAAAATTAGAACAAGAGCCGAGGTAGCTGGCGCTAGTGCCCGGCGACGATTGGCGCGCCATCGTCGAGGGAGCGTAGTACTAGCACGACAAGGTGTTCTTCTTAGCTGGCCCTATCCGAGCCCGTTATTCCTTTCATGCTAAACAATCGCAATGTATCGATTGCGAACGAGAGCCGCAACAATAGGTTTCCTTGACAAAACAAACGGTGCCGTCGTCATGTGGCGCAAATGGCCATGAATCGACCTCATCACGTGCGAGGCATCGCATTCAGGACTCGGAACGAATCAACCCAACGGATTCAGTGACTGCAATATACAGCTAAATTGGAGCTACTGCGTTATATAGAGCGCTTCGGCAACCGCTGATGACTTCACTGCCTCTCGTGGCGCGTCAGCGCACCCAAAGTGCAAAGCACTCGGCTCAAGTGAACTTACATACAGCCTTTGTGCAGAATGCAAGGCTGCCATACATGATGAATGATTATATGTCCGACGTACTTTCCGCCCCCATACTGCCACTCCGGCACCGTCTTTCTTGCCGCCCAAAACCAGTCCTTGCACCAGTCCGTTACTAGCTCAAGGGGAGAGATGCTGGGTGCTAGCAGTGGACATCGACGTATCACGAAATGCCCCCCCCCCCCCCCCCCCCCCCCCCCCCTCGAAAATGAAAAAAGAGGCAAAAGAACAACTAGAGTTGTTTGCATGTTGTACTATGTAAGTTGACAAACGGAGTTTATGACACAGCTCTGTCTAATCGCAGGGCCTGATACGAGTGGCAACGCAGGATGTTTCTTTCAATCAACGAAACCGTCGTATGTGGAAGCTACTGCTCTACATGCCCACCTTCATACTTAAGCCAGAGTTCTGTAAATGAACCGTCTACCAAGGCGTTGCGCAGGACTAATATTTTGGAATGTTGATACTCATCATTTCCGGACAATAACCGCAACTATTAAGGACAGAACTCGCAGCGGGGCCACACTACCCTTCATCTATTGACGTGCCATTTCCTCGGTCTCGTTTGTCCGACGCCCTCACCCCCTTCCTGCGTCAGTGGCAGGTGGGTGGGGCGGGGAGGCACAGCACATTCTTGTGAAAGACGATAAAATTGAACACGCGGAGGCAGCGGGCGGAGGGGGGCACTGCCCCATCACTGTCTGTCTCATCGCGCGCGTGGCAGTGCTCCAACACCAAAGCCATCTCGATCACCGTGCCGGACGCGCGCAGACGGTGCACCAGGGTGTCATAGCCAGGGCGCGTGGAGCTGGGCGCGGGCGATGTCATGTAAAAGACGCCACCATCCCTCAACTGAGCGAGCACCGCATGCGAGAGTGTCACGGCATTGGCGGGGTTGTAGACCACATCCGCCCCAATTATGACATCATACACTGCATGCTCTGGAGGACCACTGCCTCGAGGAGCACCAGCACCACCGCTCCTCACAAAGTGATCCCAATTAATGACTGTCGACTCCACTGCGGGGCACTTCACTGACGCAAAATTTCGATCCAAGTTTGATTGGATGTTGCTGATGAGAACGTCTGAAAGGTCAGACAGCGTCACCTAGAAACAAAGAAGTGCCGAGACATAAATCGCCAGGTAGGCTACTGAATACAGTACAAATATATGCATTGAAAGATGTGTAATGTACAGAGTACTGCATTCTCTGTGAATATAAATATCGTTCTAAAGATTGGGAGCAGAGAGGGAGAGGGAGAGGGAGAGAGATGGAGTGAGTATGTATGTGTGTGTGTGTGTGAGAGAGAGAGAGAGAAAAAAAGAGAGAGAGCGTGTGTGTAGAAGGTGACAGAATGTGTTACCTGTGATGCTGCAGGCTGTAGGCATGTTGGGTGTGTGTGTGGGTGTTTGGGTGTGTGTGTGTGTGTGTGTGTGTGTGTGTGTGTGTGTGTGTGCATGCTTGTGCTTTTGTGTGCTAATGCGCATGCGCGAGTGTGTATGGGTGTGGGTGTGTGTGGGGGGAGGGGGCGCGCGCGTGTGTGTGTGTATGTGTGTGTGTGTGTGTGCGCGCGCGCGCGTGTGTGTGTGTGTGTGTGTGTGTGTGTGTGTGTGTGTGTTTGAGCTGACAGTGTTACCTGTGATGTTGCAGGCTGTAGGCATGTTGGCTGTGTGTGTGTGTGTGTGTGTGTGTGTGTGTGTGTGTGTGTGTGTGTGTGTGTGTGTGTGTGTGTGTGTGTGTGTGTGTGTGTGTGTGTGTGTGTGTGTGGGTGTATGTGTAGAAGCTGACAGAATGTGTTACCTGTGATGCTGCTGGCTGTAGGCAAGAGACAGTGAGGCCAGGTAGGCACACGCCCCCGCCCAGTTCTAGCACACGCTTCCCAGCTCCAAACTCTGTCGGGTGCTCAGCAATGTAGGCGGCCAAAGCCAGAGCGCTGGGCCAAACGGCGTGCCCGAGGCCAGCGCGCTCCGTGTCCAGCTCTCGAACTTCAATCCCAGCTACACCGCCGACATGAAACGTCCGCACACGGCTGCTACCTGAATTCAGCTCCTCTAAGCGACTGTCACCGCTCTGCGCCACGCAAAGCTCGCCGCGTGGTAGGTCGCACCACCTGTAGGCCTCATCCTCGCATCCCTGCTCGTCGAGGTGGCCGCGCGGAGAGGACGGTCGCGCCCGCCTGTCGCGACAATGCGAGCCGGTGCTTGCGGTCGTCTCCTCCGACCACCCCCGGTCCGCAGCGAGGGACGGAAGTCCACGCCTCAGGCGGAGCCTGACATATCTCGAGGTTGAGAGGCTGGTGTAGCCGACACAAGTCGCGCCCAACTCCAGTTTACCCTTACCACTCGCCAGGATGAGCTCGTCCCCAGCCGGTGCCATTACAAAGCCCCGAGTCTGTGCCAGAAACTCAGGAAGCTGTTGTCAGCCTACAACGGAAGGCACTGCCCTGACAGGTGTGCAGTCGCTTCCAACGGCGGCTCCGATTATACGAAAGGAGGCTGTCCGACTTTCTCGAGACACCACGCGAGCTAGTTCTTATGTTCACCTCGCTGCGGCGCCGGGCTGCGCTGACGGATGACCCGCCCGACTGACTGCAGACTCGAGCAGACAACAGGAGGGGTGTTATTGCTTGGCACTGCGCGCGTTGCCGCGTTCGCTCCGTTGCGTCGTTTGGACACGCCGTAAGGACACGAGGAACGGGGTTGCCTCGCTCGACCGTCGTGCACGCGCCTTCTTCGACCTCGGACGCCTGAGGCAGGCCTGCCGGTGTGCTGCGACGGATCGTATCCGAACCGTCTCGCGATATACAGCGCATGACGTCGACTAAGGTACAGGTACTGCCTACTCCCCCTCCCAGATGCAGTACTGCTACGGGTACTGTGCCACGCAAGCTGCCAGCGCGGCGCGCGCTTGGAAGAAAAACCTGCTCCGCCTGGGTTGGCGAGTCCCGCTCGACCCGACTCGCACTCCTCTCGTCGCATAACCGCGAGACCACTGTGTCTTGCGCGGGGAAACTCGCAAGTAAGGTGCAGTCCGTCCTTCCTTTTCTCGTCCCTACGTCCCTACGTTCACCCTACAGACAGTGGATACCCCTGCTTGAAACGAGTGCTCCCACCTTGAAAACTCGTTTCCGGAAATATAAACGAGGCGCGAGAACCAAATAAGGGTCAACAGTGCGAAGGTGCAGGAGAAGCTCTTCCGGGTTAGTACACGTCAGGATTAGTTTTCCTCAGCTTCATTGGCTTGTTGAACTGAGAATAGTTGACGGTCCGGAATTGGCGAAGATCGTAGCCAAGCGAGACCGGCTGACAGGCCACGACGTAGTTCGTGTTGGACGAGGACGCGCGGCGCTTCGTGCTCCACCCAGCCGGCGCGGCAACTCACTGGACCGGAGCCAGGGAAATGGCCCCATTACTTGCCAGAGTCGTGAAGAGGTAAGCACCTTCTATGAGCATCCGATCCGAATGCAGAACGTATAATGTTTCCCTAGACTACTGTACAACCCACTGTAATCACTCGACCAATATATTTTGTTACTCGTTTTACCGAACGTGTAAGTAAAGTCGTAAATTTATTCTGATGCGTGTGTTCCTTCGGTTCATTCGAATGCACGTCGGGCAGCTTTTTTTTCTCTCCGAATTTACCAAACATGGTTACATGAGTGTGCTTGGATCAGGATGCCGTTGGGTCTTCTATGTGGGGTGCGCTCTTCCACGTCGGTATTCGGCGAGGTGTCCCGAGGGCTGAGCACAAAAGCGGGACTCTCCAACGATCAGGTCAGAGCGCTGACGAGACACTAATACCATACCCCCGACGAATTGCCCCACCCGCTTACCGTAAACCAAAAGTATACAGTAATTACTCTTTCGGAGGATGTTACGCCCTATCTGACTCGTCGGATCCACGTAATCTTTATGAGCTCAGATCGAGATTCAGAGCGTCGCTGAGGACTTTGCGCGAAAAGAGCTTCTTCCGTCGGCTGCCAGGCAAGTCGCGACAATATTCATTTCATCCAATGTTCTCCTTGCTCCCCCCGTCCACCTCCGAATGCACTTCCCTGACACGTCATTTCGTATCTGAATTACGGATTGCAACTATGCTTGGGGTTGTAGCTGGGACGCAAAGGGGCACTTCCCTATCCATACGCTCCGCTCTGCGGCGGAACTCGGCTTTGGCGGCATTTATGTACGCGAGGACGTCGGCGGCTGTGGGATGGGGCGCCTAGACGCCGCGGTCGTCTTTGAGGCACTCGCCTACGGCGACATCTCCGTCACCGCCTACCTGACCATTCACAACATGGTGTGTTACATGATCGACTCGTTCGGAAACGAGGAGCAGCGCCTCCGGCTCCTTCCTCGTCTCGTCGCTATGGAGCATCTCGGCAGTTATTGCCTCACGGAACCCGGTAAGACGCGCCGCACCGCCATCCAAGGGGCGTCATGGGACGGTGTATCTAGAGCCGATACCTGCGAATTGCCCTTATTATTTCTGGATCGGGTCGTGATTAAGTGAGGGTGGATGTATGTGTCGACAGGCTCCGGTAGCGATGCCGCCTCTCTTCGTATGAGCGCCACTCTCGACGGCGACCATTATGTGCTCAATGGCGAAAAGGCCTTCATCAGCGGCGGGGGCGTGAGCGATGTATATGTTGTCATGGCGAGAACGGGTGGCCCGGGGCCCTCGGGCATCACTGCCTTCATTGTAGAAAAGGTGTGGCCAGCACTCGGGCACGCTCATCAATATGCGTTATGCGGCTGCGATGATCCATTGTTTGAATAGTCTTCAGTTGTGACAACCAACGCTGTGGCAGGGCGTGAGTGCGTTGGGGGGGTGTGTAGATGCAGCTAATGGGGCGGTATGTGGCTGTGTGGCATGCTTAAGGACTCGGAAGGGCTGAGCTTTGGAGCCAATGAAAAGAAAATGGGGTGGAAGGCGCAGCCAACGGCCGCGGTTGTGTGTGACAATGTCCGCGTCCCCGTTGCCAATCGACTTGGGGAGGAGGGGCAGGGCTTCAAGATGGCAATGGCTGCATGTAGGCTACACACCCACCCCGTCATTTTTGTCTCGGCCGTGAATAAAGCGTACCATGTAGTGATGCGCTGGTGAACACGCATGATGTGTGTGTGTGTGTTATGTGTGTGTGTGTGTGTGTGTGTGTGTGTGTGTGTGTGTGTGTGTGTGTGTGTGTGTGTGTGTGTGTGTGTGCAGTGGACGGAGGGCGCATAAACATTGCGGCATGCAGCCTAGGAGGGGCACAGTTTTGCCTTGACACGGCCCGGAGCTATGCCAAAACTAGGAAGCAGTTTGGGCAGCCGATCAGCGGCTTTCAAAATACTCAGTTTATGATTGTCGACATGGCGACCCGGTTGCAGGCCTCTCGGCTGCTCACCCGCCAAGCCGCCAGGTCGCTGGACTCTAAATCACCTTCAGCCACCCTTGACTGCGCCATGGCGAAACGGTTTGCGACAGACAATTGCATGACGGTGGCAGACCGGGCGCTGCAGGTGTTGGGTGGCTACGGCTACCTGGCAGATTACCATGTGGAACGGTACATGCGCGACATGCGCGTGCACTCCATTCTGGAAGGCACAAATGAGATAATGCGCCTCATTATTGCCCGCGAGATGGACAAGCTGGAACCGGTGCATTGAGCGGGTGTTCGCAAATATAAAACTGCTTTGAGAGTCGCCATTGCCCCTGGAAAAGTGCCTGCGCACATCCTGCACGCCAGCTCAGCCCTTTGATCGTTTTCCACGGTTAGTCTCCACAGAAAGGCTCGAGTATCTTTTATAGATTTTGTGCATAATTTTTGTATCGTTTGTAAACTATTGTAATCCTTACTTTTAATGACTCCTGGAGGAATAATGACTGTGCATGCTATCCATGACTGTAGCCGGCATAGCGATCAGGCGCGGGCTGAATAGTCCTGCATGTGGTTTCTTTCCCCTTCTTGCTGGTGATTCCGTGTCATTCTCTTCCAATTGACAAGAGAGTTTTAAATAATAATGCATGTAGCCCGTTTTTGTCCGCCACGAAAGTTATCAATAAACAATATACGACTTCCGGACAAGAGAGAACGGTACAAACAAGCCGCGTCGCTAGTTTGCTCATATCGCTACGAGAGCCCTAACGCTTGGCACGAGGACCACGCGAGAGCTAGTCAAGCTTGACCTATTTGAGCTTAGTGCATTGGAGGGAGATAACAGACACATCTAACCATTTTATTTTTAATTACAATCTATTGTTAACTCGCTAAACAAACATGCATCTTCCATCTTTCTTCAGCTTCAACTCCCCAACGGCAACGACGGTCTCCCCGCGGATGTGGGTGTCTTGCACTATCACGGCATCCGAGGCTCAAAACTTGCCCTTGATGCCGTGGTTTCCGGTTTGTTCGGCGTGTCTAGCCCCCCGTCACCCGAAGTCGCTCTCCGCCGTGCTGAGAAGACCAAGTTCGAGAAGTACTCGGAGGGGTTGAGGAGTCGCCCCGACATCCGCTTCATTCCCTTTGCAGTCACGGAATTTGGTACTCTTGGCGGCCACGCCACGGCTTTCTTGACGGAGCTAGCCAAGCAGGCAGCCGCATCTAAAGGGATGCACGTGGGCAAGTTGTTGGCCTCCTGGCGTCGAAAGGTCTCTCTCGCCGTCCATGTTGCTCACGCGGACAACGTCTTGCGTGGTTTGTCCGCCGCTGCGGACGGCACGGAGGCCGCTTCTTCCTCGGCTGGGATGCCTTCTCCGGCCACGGCGCTCTTCACCCGCGCCATGGGCCGCAAGCGTCCCCGTGCTTCCTCGAGCGGCGCGTGAGGCGCCGCTTGTCGCCTCCAAGTGTTGCATTCTCGGCGTGGCTTAAGAGTTTCCTTAGTATAATCTGCTAGGTTTATGCACAATGTAGTGCTTTCCTTTTGCTGTGCTTTGGATTCCGTGATCCTCTTGTCACTCTTGCCCTCTTGTTTCCCCTCCCACTTTCCCTGTCCGTGCTCATCTGGTTCTTCTTGTAAGCAAATAATTTTCTTCAGCTTCACTTCCACTTGCAATGACAACAACAACAACTAGTAAAAACATATTTGTGCTGATATTTAGCTTTGACAGGCCAACTGTCACACTGGTTTCGAAGCGTCTTGATCTTCACACGCTTCGTTGTTGCTTTGTTCGTTCGACGATGCTTGTTTGATTCGGCATGGCTTCCGTTGGCCCCGGTAGTTACATTGTTGTCATACTGCCTATCGGAGGAACCAAGGTCTCGGACATCAAACTCGTGTTACATCGTAAACCTCACTCCGGTAAATCGCGATTTCTTGCCGGTGCAGTTTTGCCTAACGAAGAACATGTCGACGCGGCCTTTCGCGAACTTCTTAAAGAAACCGGATTTACCATGACCGTCGACGACTTGACCATATTGAGTGGAGCTCTTGTTCGAGTTTCTTTACCTTGCGACAGACTTCAGCACTTGTACGTGTACTCTACTTCCGTTCTTGTTCCGTACGTGAATGCTAACCTCCGTACGCCAGCCAAGGTCGAGCATGGTGTAATCGCTCAGTCGACCGTTCATCTTTATGGTTCTTACGTCGTTCCGACTGCGGTGGACATTGGCGGGCTAACTCTTACGCCATCTCTCACGGGTCTTGTTAAGGAGTCTCAACGTAGATACGAGTTATTACACTTTGGCTTCGTGGCTCAATGCCGACCCGTTTGAGAAGCTTTCCTGTCTCGAGAGGTTTGCATTCACCAAGGCACTTCGTTACGAATGGAGGTTTTCTTTCATCTCCGTTTTGCGGCTTTTACCCATGTGTGGATGTTAATCAAGGGTTACGTCAATCAGCTGTGCGGTGAAACGCCAACTGATGATTTACACATGGGATTTCCGTCCCATGTCACCAACTTTGGTGAGCTGAGCGGAACACTCACTGAGATGCAGGCAATATGGCTGCAATTAACGCCATTTACTAGTCCGGACAAGACGCGCGTAAGCTTTAAGATAGGTTGGTGATGCGCCCACAACGTTTTGACATGTTGGGCACCATCTTGACTCGCACAACGCCGTCGTTTGCGTTACATCCTAGTTCTTATGACAATTGAATACCTGGTGGCTAAATCGTAACTTGCAAAGTACCATTGAAGACACTTCCGCGAGTTCTTGGCTGCACAAATTCGCAAGACGCCACTGCTATCCAACGTTAGGGATGGCGCAATTGATTCCCTGATTGGTATTACGCACGACTCGCTTTGTGAAGATTGGCATGTGCTTACGACGCAAAGGAAATTCGCAGCTTTCTACAATTCTGCAACTTCTGCGAATTCCATCCATAATTTAGTGACCTTACGACTCCATTGACGGACTTACTGCGCAAGTCCCGGCCACAAAAGGTTACGCTGACGCCTACGAGACTCTCATCAAGTTACGGCTCATTTCCGCGCCATGCTTGATCCTTCCGGAGATCACCTTGGACGCGACGTTCACCGTAGCTACATATGCTTCGACTGTGGGGATTGCGAAAATCCTGCTCCAAGACCAAGGAGGAGGAATTCAACCATTCTCTTAAAGGGCGCGTAAGCTGAATCAATATGGGCGTGGCAACACCTACTCTGCCTATGATTTAGAAGCTTTGGCCGTTTGCGAAGCGGTTAAGCATTGGAGATCTTACCTTGAAGGTTGCTCTAAGTTCCTTGTCATAACAAACCACGGCAAGCTACGACATCACTCAGGCATCTAAACAACATGTTGAACAAGCGGCAAGCTCGTTACCTGTGGGACTTGCAATCGTTTACGGGCACGATGATGACACTTGCGTACCGCAAGGGAGCCTTGAACGAAGGAAATTCGTCAAGTCGGAGACTGGACTTCGTACCTCAGGCCAAAGGTCCATTATTTCGAGATGGCGAGGTTCCGTTATAAGTGAACTTACGACGGAAGTCCCACCCGCCTTTATTAGACGCGCAATTAAACTTACAAGTAGTTAACGCGTTGCGGTTGAGCATGAGTTCGTTGATCTCATTCGTGAGGGATACTCCCAAGACCCGTTTAGTGTGGAAAATGGTGAGTGGACGAAAGACAGCCGGATTGAAGCCACAAACGGGCACTTTTGGCGCCATGTTTGCATTTGTGTCCCGCGGAACCGAGCTCTTACTGAGATTGATATTTGAATTGCATGACAATCACTTAGTAGGTCACAAAGGATTTGCATGCACTCTTGCCAAAGCGCTTGACAAATTCTAGAGGAAACCAAATTGCAAAGATGTGAAAGGGAGCCGAATGTTTGTGAGCGATGCGTGTTGTGTCGGCGACCTAAGATTCAAACCCATATCGCGGCGACTATTTACCCTTTGCTTGTTCCACCCAGACCTTGGAACCCAGTTGGGCTTGACTACTTAACACACTTGCCAATACGCAATGCCTTTTATGGAATGCTTATTGTGGTCGATGATTTGACTCGAATGGCCCATTTTCTGCCGTGTACAAAGAGCGTAATTGCAAAGGAAACTGCGAGCTAATTTTTATAGGGAGTCCATAAGTTACATGGACTGCCTCGAGTGTTCGTCAATGATCGAGACCCGAAATTCGTCAATGGCTTTGAGCAAACTCTTTGGGGACGCCTCGGAACGCGGCTCAACATGTCTTCCAGTCGACACCCGGAGACGGAAGGCCTAACGGAGTGTGTCAACATCACGTTTCATCAATCAGTGCGATGTTTATGCTGCTACAATATCAGATTGGGCAACTTTGTTACCTCAAGTGGCGCCCCCAGGGGAGACCTAAGGCTATCGCAGGGCTGGCGGCTGCTAGCGAGCGCCGTCCCTAGCGCTGCTTCCCAGCTGTCCGCCGCCAGCTCCAACACCCTCGTCCCTCCGTTGATCCGTCCGTACCCCTCTTCGCCAAAGAATATTTCGCAGACGCCGCCCCCGCCCCATCGTCGGGAGAGTATCTGCGAGTATTTAGTCGCGGAAAAGACATATCGGACTGGCCGAGCGGAAGATCCATGTGCCGGAGTACGGATATTATGTTTTTTCAAAACCCTCCGTACATGGCTTCCCGACAGCTGCTGATCCCGCGGATCACAGCTGTCGGTACCTCGTTCAGCCCCCTACCGTGCCAAGCCTGGCACGGCTATGGGGTTACCAGCGCCCACCGCGTGGAGGTAGAGGTAGGTGCCGACGGGCCTGCGAGCGCACCCCCCTCCGGGGCCGCCGCCGCTGCGCCGCCGGCGGGCGCCACGAAGGCGCTACACGATTTTTTGGAGACGCCTGAATGGCAAGCGTTTGCCCAGACTCGGACGTACATCGACATCATGCATGCTCATCATGCACAGAGCATTTCTTAGTCTTGGTGACTACTTAAGTTAAGGATCCCAGGCTACATCGGAAGTTGGCCTCTTGGTTGGCCTCATTGATCCGTCAAGAGGGGGGTACGAGTGTGATGAGTATTGTTATGTAACGGTAAATTACATAACATTGTAAATGTAAATCACAAAAAGATCATATCCTTCTACAGCAGGGCTTGACAAAACCCTAGGCTCAAAGCCCTGATGAGCGCTTTAGTATCACTTTAATTGCCAGCTCAGTACAGCGCATCTTTTCAGATTCCAAGTTAAGTACTAAGTTTGAAGATCTGAGCTGCCACCATGCCAACCAGCAGACCAGCCTGGCTTGGCACAGCGGGGCCTCGACAACGACCAGGGCGGTACGAGACGCCCGCGAAATTGCCACCGCGCTTCACCATATATTTCGGCAACAAAGTCGCGGAGGTCTCGAGCGCCGGTGTCGGAACTGGCGCGGTCTGGCGGTACCCGAGGTGAAATTGGCGACAGGTCGTTTCGGTAGACAGCTCAAAATGACTCTCAGTTCCGTGCTCACAACCCGCGGCTGCGTGCCTCTACTGACCATACGCCGCGGAGGTAGCACCGCCAGTTTACGCTTGCCGTTGTCGGCCCTCGGCACATCGGGAACAGCCAGCAGCGTCAGCCGAGTAGTGCACCCACGCTCGCGAAGGGTCGTGTTTCCCGCTTCGTTTTTAGTCAAGGCCACTTCGGCTGAGAGCGGCGAGGAACGGGGCTCCTCTGCGAGTGTGGCATCCACTAAGCCTACCACAAGCGAGGTGGAGGTGCGAGTTTATGATATCGACCGCTATGGACTCGCGCCGCTTGCGTCCAAGGCGCTGCGGAAGGAGGTGGACGGCATCTACCACGTCGCCATCTCCGCCTTTGGGAACGAGTACTGGTACGACCACCAGATCAACCAGGTGGACCTATCGCAGGTGGAGTTCTGCCACGGCTTCGGGCCCTGTAATACGTATCACCTGGGCGAGACCAGTATGACGTGCGAGGAGTTCGAGGAGTGGCTATATTCCGTCATAAAAGACGAGTGCGTCGCCCGAATTTGCTGCTTATTTATGAATACGCGCCGTGCTCAAGCGCCGATAAATGTATCATCAAGCACTTTATGATCCTGAATTCTGACTGAGGTTGCGTATCGTCCTGGCTGCTTGTAGATATGTGATATCAAAGTACGACTGCTTCAACCACAACTGCCACCACTTCGCCAACGAGCTGGCGCTCAAGCTCACGGACGGGCGGTCAGGTATCCCGCAGTGGTGCATAGACCACGGCGAGAAGGGGCTCGAGATGCTGCCCACAGACCGCGCGGAGGTCATAAAGAATGTGAGCAACAAAATTGCTAGAATAATGATGGTGGGCTGGGGGCGCTACAACCAGCAGCGCTTCACCAGCAAGGCCAAGTCTGAGGCCGGCAAGGTGGAGTCCTCCTCCTGAGCGGTCACCTCGCCCCGATAACACCCTGCCTGGATAAATTAGTTGCAAAAGAAACGCCGACATACCCCAAATGATTGCCTAGCACTCTGTATTTTAACCCCATATCCAATGTCCACCACAACTGTGAGTGCTGCCCACCCACCCATCCTCACTTGTCCGCTTTATGCATGCCATCCCCTACCTGACGACGGACACTGGGCGTGGACGCATGGTATGGGTCCGTGCAGTGATGGACATGCAAAATCATGAGTACAGCAAGACCAATCGCAGGAACAGAAGCAGCTTCCGGGGTGTGTCTGCGTGACGGAAGTGAATGCAGTGGGTGGTAGTGGTGGGGAAGTTGTGTTGTACACCAGCGGCTTACAGATCGTCGTGTTGGGCGATTATGCACAATAGGCCAATATAACGAGGCCACCCTCACTTTGTAACACGTAAAATATCTACTGCCACACCCTCTCCATCTCTTTAACCCCAGAAACTCCAACCCACCATTCACTACCTCGCCGGCGGCCCAGCTGTGGTGCTGCCGAACCAGTCGCCAAGGCCCCAGGAGGAGGAAATATACTCGGAAGCTGCACGGCACAGCGCATTGTCAGCAAGTAGGGGGAGCTTGATCAACGCATCAGTTCACAGCGGCAAGCCACACGGATACTCACCTGCGCCCACAATGTCGGGCTCAGCCTCCTGCCGGTATCGCGCCATCGCCTCGCGGCACTTGGTGACCTCGGTGGGGGACAGGTGCAACACCTGCGCCACCACCGGCAGCAAGGCTTCCTGCTGCCGGGTGCAGCATAGCTGCACCACCACGTTCTTAAGGTACTCCATGTCCACATCCTAAGAAACCAACAACAGGACACATTCGTGAGGGAGATAGGTCCAGTTGGACTGCTATGATCCATTCGACTCAATGCTAGTCACAGTTTCAACGGCCTTCCTACTCAGTCCAGACACGGTGCGAAGACGTCGTGTTTTGAATGTCTTAGGGGGAAGGGGGTGAGAAGGATGCTGACGCACATCCTTAGTGGCCTGTTTCCGCTGTTCCTCCCGCTGCACTTCCCGCAGTGCCTCCTTCAGCACCATCTCCTGCTCCTCTCGCAGCTGCACCTCCTTCCGCAGATCGGCTATCTCCTCCTCCAGCTCGGCTGTCTTTCGCCGAAATTCAGACACCTCGTCATCCCGCTGCGCCTGCATGACATGGCACCCGGTGCGGTCATGTGACCATGCAAGGCCGCTACCAGAGATGGACGCCACTTCCACACAAAATCATGGAGAGGGACTCGTTGACACGGGGCTGTAGCGTAGTTAAAGGTTGGGAGCAGGTGGGCTGGGAGTAATTGCGCAAACCTGCTTCTGCGCGATCATGAGTAGCTGGTTGGAGGTCTCAGTCATCATGGACAGGCCACCCGCACCGCCCAGCATCTCCCGCAGCAGCCCCGCCTCGTCCTCCACCCCCTCGCCCCCCTCCGCAGCAGCAGCCACTTCATAATCGTCCAGCCCGCCATTGCTCCAACGGTTCCACTCCTGCCCATCCTCATCGAGCGGCTCCGCCAACAGAAACCCTCCACGATTTTCCTCCCTCCTGTCGCCTGCCTCCTCGCCTGACGGCCTACGGTGAACCTCTGCACAGCCAAGCAGTGAGCAACCATCTCGGTAAAAACCCCTGGTGACATTCACCATTCAACTTCGACCTCCATGATAACTGAAATCAGGTCAGGCGTGAAAGCAAAGCTCCGCGAAGAGAGTGGGGGAGTTGTTCACCCTGCGGGCGGCCAGCATGACGGCTGTGTGCAGCACGCGAGTGGGCAGCTGCCAGTTCTTCCCGAAGATGAGCATTGCTCTCCAGCAGCTTCCCCACCTCTGCGTCCTTCGCCTCCGCCATGCTCATGCTCGTTTCCCGGAAGGTCTCAAACTCCTCGAGAACCGCGTCGAGCTTGGCCTGCCAGACACCCCACCGCCACAACATGTTCACGCCCCTTTCCAACGCTATTTTCCGACGCAACACTGGGGCGCGCATGGGCAGCCCCTCACCTGTACGATCTTGACGGCTGTGCTCTGCGTTTCGTGCACCTCCACCTGCACCGAATGCCCTTCTTTGTACTGCGGCTTCGGATGGTGGCCAGTGACTTTATGCTGCTGCTGCGCACCGGCCAGCAACTCCAGCGCCTCCGATAGCTCCTCTTCCAAGTGTGCGCACCGTCCACGCAGCGCATCCGCAGCGTTGGCTGCACGCTCCGTACCAGCACGCGCCGCCGCCACCTCCGCCCGCAGCTCCTCCTCCCTGGAGGCCACCTCTGCCCGCAGCTCCTCACTCTCCGTCGCCCACTTTTCCTCCATCTCCGCCAGTTGTCGAGCCATCTGGTCTCTCTCTGCGCTCGCCTGCCCCACCCCACAAAGCACCAGCAGTTCAAATAAAGACATAAGCGAACACCCCCAAAACTGAAAACATAACATCCTTGAGTGCGGGGTGGGACTCACCTGCTGCAGCATGGCCTGTGCCTCCTCAGCAGCCACACGAAGGCTGTTCACATCCTCCGGAGCACTTGACCCCGACAGCTTGTGCCGCAGCTCCGCTTCTTTGCGCTGCAACAGCACATGGGCACGCGCACGGTACTCGCGTAGCTCACCCTCTACGCGCGCCACCTCCTCACGAAGCAGCCCCATCTGCGTCTCCGCGCTCAGCTTCTCATTGCGTAATGCCTACGAATATACACCACGCCAACAATAAAATAGTCTTCCCCCTCCCTTTCCCCCTCCTGCCCTACAAAAAACACATTCCACCGAAATTCCACCGTCATTTTCATTGTCAATGGCAAATGGTAGAAAATTATGTTAAACCATACCTCGGCCTCTGCACCAAACTTGCCGCGCAGCTCTGCCGCGGACGTCTCCGCCTTCCGTTGCGCTCGCTCAGCCCGTTCCGCTTTCTTCTTCAACTCCGCCATCGCACGTTTCACCTTGTCCCGCTCACCCTCGTGCTCCTGTCTCGCCGCCTCCACCGCCTCCTGCGCCTCCTTCAACTCCTTCCTCAACCGCTGCATCTCCGCCTCGGCCTGGCTCTCTGTGTCCTTTGCGGCGCTACCCGCCTCCGCCAATGCTTCCTCCGCCTTCAACGCAGCTTCGTGTTCCGCCAGCCGCTCGCGCTCCGTCTCCTCCAACTGCACTTTCAGCCGCTCTACTGCCGCCTTATGCGTCTCCTTCAGATGTTCCACATCCGATGCGTACTCCGCCTGCAGCTCCGCCTTCATTTCCTCCAAAGCCACAGTATGGCTGGCTTCCATGCGCTCCACCTCTGCCTCCAGGCGCCCAGTCAATTCGTCGCGCTCGTCTCTGGCTTTTGCCCGCACCTGTCACCCCCAACCACCGCATTGCTGTCAGCTCAACAGCTCGGGACACTCACACACACCACCTGACGCCTCAGATCTACCAGGAAAGTATCAACTGCGAATGACATCGACGTACCGCATCCAGCTGCTTCTCCAGCTCTTTGCTCCCCTGCCGCGCTTCCTCGAGGTCGCCCCGCAGCGTGCTCACTTCGTACTGCTTGGTCTCTGCAGTACGCTCGATGCTGGATGACCACTCCTGAACCCCACAGCACCACAGTTGAGGCCTAACGTTGACGAAAAGCTGAGGGAGAGGCAAGCAACCAAGAGAGCCCTTGCTAGCACCTTCGTCTTGGTGACTTGATCCTCTGCAAACCTTAGATCTTCTCGCAACCTCGCCATCTCCTTCTCCCGCATCTTTACCTGCCCTTTGGCCTCTTCCACAGCCGCCTCCGCCTCACTGGCACGCAGCTTCAGCCCAGCCATAGCCTCCTCTAGGTCTACAATCTTTGCGTCATCCTGCTTGGCCTTCTTCGTATACTCAGTCTGATGGGATGCAACGGTGGAGATTCAAATGAAGTAAGGACCAGACAATCCAGCTGCATGCGAAAGCACAGATCAACCCTGGGTCACCCTCACCTGCTTCTTCTTTGCAATGGTTAGGAATTTCTTTTTTGAGTCTGCGAGTTCCTTCTCCTTGGTCGCCAGCAGTCCTTCCAGCTCCGCTACACGTCCTGCTGAAGCTTCGGACTCTGCAGATCCAGTCAATGCATCACTTGCCAACTGCGCGCGTAGCTCCTGCAATATCCACACCCAACCAGCATTAACAAAGGAACCGAAGTCACATGTTTCAAACAACAGCACCTCCAGTCGAGTTGCCCCCGCCCCCCTTTAAAATGGATGCTTTGCCGGAAGAGAGGCAAGAGCACCTCCACCAGAGTTATCTGCTCCTGTAGCTTGGAAGCCGCCTCATCACGCTCCGCAGCCATCTCAGCAAGCTCCGCCTCTACCCTCTCCACCTTGGCGGCTACCTCATCCCGGTCCACCAACGCGCGGGCAAGCTCAGCCCCGTGGGACGCAGCTTCCTCACTTTCACCAGCTGCTGCTTCCCGCTGTGCCTGCAGCTGCTCGTGGAGCTCCGCAATTTTCGCCTCCAACTTTCCTGTCTCAATATCGAGCTTGGCAGTCGCCCCATCGCGATCTGCTGATAGGCTTGCCAGTTCGGCATGATGCGCTGCAACTGCTGCCCTCAGCTCCTACCAAAGCACCACAAAACCCGGTGAATAAATCAGCATCGAGAAGCGTGAAGAACATGTAGAAGAAACGGGGAGGAAGACGAAGATATGAAGGACGACTGCAGAGGACAAAGGAAGTAAACACCAATAATTCTGTGTACATTTCTTGTGCGTGGAAGGGGGGGGGGGGGGGGGGGGGGGGGGGGGTCGCCTGAAACAGAGCGGAATATGGGTACAATGACGCCGCATACCTTGGCTTCCTCAGATAGCAGCTCCGTTTCTTCCCGCAACCCTCGAGAGTAGGCAGCAGCTTCATCCCTCTCGTGCGTCAACTCCGCCACCTCCGCTTCCAACTCAGCCTTTTGCGCTTCAAGCTGTTCCTGAATCTGACGACGACCCGCTGTCTCTGCTTCCAGTTTCCCAGCAAGAGCTGTTGCCTCCGCAGCCCTAGCTTCCACCGCAGCCCCTAGTTCGCTCTCCCTGTCCAACAGCGCTTGATGTGCTGCGCTGCATTCCGCACTTAACCGGTCAACCTCCCTCTCCAGCTCTTCAACCTGAATTCTATGCTCGGCAGAGGCTGTTCGAGGCAGCTCCCCAGAAGGCGCCTCCTCCAATCGCTCTGTTAGCTGCGACACCTCTGACTTCAGTTTCCGTTGTGTAAGCTCTGCCGCATTAGCCGCAGCGGAGGCATGCACCAGCTGCCCTTCCACCCGCGCCAGCTGCTGCTCCAGTTCGCTTCGAGACTGCATTTCGCACAGCCCCATCCCCAATTCATTTACTAAAGTCGCAGCATCTTCTTCCACCTGGCACAGCAATACCCAGCTCACACCCATTACCAGGTTGAGGAGGAACGGACCTGAATCTCCGTCTCGAGGTGTTCTTTCATGGCGCTGAGCTGTGTCTGCAGCGATGACTTCTCCGGGCTGGCCTCAAGTGGCATGGCTGTTACATCCCCCTCGCTCCCTGCGGATGTAATTCCACTACCACCACCCCGCGCGAACTCCTCCAAATACGCCTCCATCAATGACGACACTGCCAGCGAAGCGGCAAAGGCCTTGCTGTTTTTTACTTCGTACCTAGACACCACGTCAATCAACGCAGCGCTGCCACCCTCCAGCTGCATCGACAGGTCCTGTGCAAGGGAAAACCGCCATTCCAAACCATACTTCAGAGCTGTCGACACCTACCTTTCGATGTCACCGCTACTAATAACTGACACCAGGAAAGTGAGACTGATGAACTCACCTCCAGCGCTTCCTCCACGTCTTCTGCGTGCTGTTCAGCAGCCGCTACGCTGGCGTCATAACTGGTCTCCATCGCAGCAAACTGAGCCGCCCGGCGCTCTGAGTCCTCCCACTTGTGCATCACAGAGGCCAGCTCCCGACTCGTCTGTGCCTCGCTTTCCACGAGCCGCTCATTTTCGTCCTCAAGAACGGCAATCCGCTTCTCAAGTTCTGCAATGCGGGCAGCAAAAGCGGGACTACCAGGAGCAGATGGGAGGACTGGCGACTTGGCCTTCATCGGCGTCGACCCACGGGAAGAGGGAAGGGCTGCGCGAAAAAAGGAAGGAGATGTGTGTGTGTGTGTGTGGAGGGGGGGGGGGGGGGGGGGGGGGGGGGGGGTCCAATCACAAGTGAGCACATGCCAATGTGTTATCTCACAGCATTACTTCACTATAGTTTACAGTGTCGACAACTTGCTGACCTGCAAGGCTAGCCGCGACCTCATGCAGCTTCTCCGCCGTCCCCCAGGCCGCCTCGTCCGCCTCAGATACATTTTCTAGCAATGACAGAAGCTCTTGCAACATTGGCTCGGGCACAATCACGCCATCGGGGGCAATAGAAGCAGCTGCCTCCCCCAGTGCCTAAGGAAACACAGCCCCCGTGTCAGTGCACGCTTAATGAGGAGACCCCACCACGTGAGCATGCCATGCTTCAAGAGAAGATTCACCTGTTTGAGGCGCTCATTTTCAGCATGCATCCCCTCCAACGTCGACTCAAGGTCAGCCACCAACCCCCGGGCTCGATCCTGATCCTGCACCAGCTCATCCGCCCTTGCCTTGCTCGCGCCAAGCTCCTGCTGAGCCTCAAGCACCGCAGCATGCTCCGCCTTCACTGATTCCAACGCTAACTCAAGGTCCGCAACTTTCTTCCTCGCTGCCTCATTCGATTCGTGGAGTGCTTCTTCCAGACAAACCACCTCAACATTGGCAGGGAAGCAAAAAACGTCATAAGCCATGCTGATGTCTAATTTTCAAAACTCAGCTGTAAAAAAACAGGGCGTCGCAATTCTGCCCGTCTTGCAACCTGCTCTTTTTTGGTTGCCAGCTCTTCATAGGCGCCCGCTGCACAGCTCGCCTCGTCCCTTGCGGCCTCCAGCTCTCTACGCAGCGCCTCAAGCTCGGTGCGCGATTCTTCCAATGCCTGTTGAGCAGCTGATAGCTCCTCCCGCAACTTCGAGCCTGCGGCATCTGTCGCGCCCGCCATATTGTCCACAGCCATCTGCAGGTCGTGTGGGAAGCGGCTCAGATAAAGGAAGTGCGGAGAGACAAGCTTCCTCCCTTCCCTGCATTCTTATACACACCCCATGTCACTGTTGCCCTCTTCGTAGCTTCCACCACTCCTTCCCACTTTCCCATCATTTCTTATTTCTAATGGCCTTACTTTGACACGCTTCCACTATCTATAATAAACAGGTGGGCAGCAAAGGTAGCCTGGCGCAAGAAAATGGAGAGGGAATGGCTTGTGCTGGGTCCTACTTTAAACGAGATCACCTGCTCTCTCAACGCCGTCACTTCTTCGTTTGCACTGCCTGTTGCTGCAACAGCTGCGTCCCGCTCTTCTACCGCCGCGCGCAATTGCAGCTGTAACTGATCGATATTATTCTGTGCCGCCAGCAGTGCATCTTGTGTTGACTTAGCGAACACCTTCGCATCCTCCTTGTCTGATGCGCGCAGTTGCTCCATTTTCTAAGCATGTCACAGCAGCACGGTCAAATGTCACCAGTCGCACATGGATCCACGAATTCCCAGCTTCTCTGTCTCACTATCTTCATGGATGTCGAGACTGTTCCGCTGGACTGCTGCTGCTAGGCAGTGCCTGGACCATTCAATCCTCTGAGCATCCCCTCTTACCTGCAGAGCAGCTGCTGTCTCCTCTTCCCTCTCTTGCGCTTCCTCCTGCTCACGCTCCAGCTGCCGGATGCGCGCAAGTGCTACTGCTTTGGATTCTTGTTCTGCTGAGAGCTCCGCCTGCTGAGACAAGACAAGGCAGTGTCACAACCAATGTGCATATGCATGGGTTACCAGGTGCAGCCACACACTCACGCTCCTCTGAGCCGGTACATATGTACCGGTTGAGAGGATCGTGAGTGTGTGGCTGTCACCTGGAGCTTGGCGGTTTCCTCCTTGCTTCCCCCTAACGCCGCCTCACTACTCCCCTGCTGCTGCTGCTGCAGTGCTGCGGTGGCCTCTGCCCACGTCAGCACACCAGCGGAAACCGGTCGGCAAAACGAATACCGTTGTCACGATACAAGCAAGCTTCGGTGGCATGGCCACAAATCTTGGAGAGGGGTTATTAGAACCTAACCTGCAAGCCTTTTGTCCTTCACCCTCAGTTTCTTCATCATGCCCACCAACATCCGCTGCAGTTCCTCCTTTCCCGCCTTCGCAATGCCCGCCGGGATCTTTGGCTGTCTGGCCTGAGAGCGCAGCAAGAGCAACCGCACAGCAGGGTCAGCACTCCTGGCAGACCCTTCTATAAAGTGCAGCGCGCGTGCTGAAGTGTGTGTGCATCGGTGGTCGCTATGGTTCACTCCGGCGGCAAACCGGCAAAACGAGGGCGCCCACCCCCGCCTCGCTGGCCATGCTCGCCACGCTGGCGACGCTGCCAGTCGGGCTTGGCGGGCCGTCCATTGTCACCGTGTTTGGATGGACAGCCCACAGAACAATAAGTGCTTGACCGTGTTGCCGAAATAACTTGGCCAGAAGCTTGCCAATGCCGAAAGTGGAACTCGGAACGGTCCCAGCGTGAGAGCGGAGAGTGGGAGCTGCTGAGGAAGCGCTGACCCGTCGTGTCCGCGCTGACCTGCGCTTTCACCGACTCGCTTCGTCGCGTTGTCCCGTCGCGATTGTACATGTATTCGCTCGATGACGACCCAATCGAATTTTGGGGTACACTATGTATCGTACCCGTATTGTATAATGAATAATATATACTACTGCTGATCTTAATTCATGTTGGAAACCCTGAAGCCATAAACCCTAAAACCCCTAAACCCCTAAACCATGTTGGAATTCCTTACACGAAAAGGCAATGGAAACCACCGAGCAAAAAGGAAAAAACAAGGAGGAACCCTCCCCCCCCCCCCCCCCCCCCCTCAATCGAATTTTGGGGTACAATATGTATCGTACCCGTATTGTATGATAAATAACATATACTACTGCTGATCTTAATTCATGTTGGAAACCCTGAAGCCATAAACCCTAAAACCCCTAAACCCCTAAACCATGTTGGAATTCCTTACACGAAAAGGCAATGGAAACCACCGAGCAAAAAGGAAAAAACAAGGAGGAACCCCCCCCCGCCCCCCCCTCCTCCCCACAGGTCCAAGCCCGAGGAATATGGAGGCATGCCACAGCTTTGGCGTTGCCCTCCCCTCCTGCAAAGCATCACGAAGAAAGGAACCCAAAGTACCATGAAGTACCAGAAAGACGTTGCATGAATTTTCGCCGCGGTCCCTCAAAGCACGTCGAAAGGGGACATAAGCACATCGACGAACGAAATGAAGCATGCGGACATTACTATATGAACGCAATGAACGAGAATGTACATCACCCATGCATGCATGCCAGTGAAGCGACGAACTGCTACCAAATTATAGTGTTGGTTTTATCCAATTTATTAAGGTTCGATTACATAAACTGTGGTAATAGCTATAGACTTTGTCCAAGGAACGAAAAGTATAACCATGCCTAGGGTGCGGGTACGATGTAATGGGTCCGGGTAAATGTCTAGGGTACGATGTAACTAAAACCCTAAAACAAACAGAGAGAAATCGTTTTCCATACCGCTTTTGCAAGCAATTATTTGCACGACAAGAAACAATCTAGAAACTAAGGCTAGGGATCGATGATATCATCCGGACAATATCGACGCATTTCGTGGTGTTTTCGGAGACCCCGAATGCGAAATTTACCCAAAACGTATCGAAATGCGCTTGTAAAATATCGACGATACCATCGATCCCTAGTAGCCTTAATAATAGAAACAAGGACAAGGACAAAATGGGGAGAATCAAAAGGGCAAAAGTGATAAGAGGGTTACGGAATCCAAGGCACGGCACAAGGAATCACTACTATCACATGATTGTGTCCTCGTACACGTCCTTGTACACATGCGTGTTCGATGGGGGAATCTTGGTCCAATGCTCACCGTAGCATCCACCTCACTCGCGCGCGGCGGACCCGCGCGGAAGATGTACCCGCGACGATTGCACGCACAAAAGCTCACAGGCGACTCGTACATAGCGATACACAAAGTGTGTACACTAACTCTAAGGATACCGACTTTTGAGTGCGATACTTGGTTAACGCGTTGCGCCACCAATTACAATGTGCACAAACCTAGCACAAAAAACACAAGATAACACAAGAAACTCCCACGCAACGCTACAAACGCGACACGTGGAGGCGACAAGTGGCGGCGCCTCACCCCCCGCGCGAGGGATCACGGGTACGCTTGCGGTCCATGGCACGGGTGAAGAACGCCGTGGCAAGAGAAGGCATCCCAGTCGAGGAAGAAGAGGTCTTCACACCGTCCGCGGCGGTGGACAACCATCGCAAGACGGTGTCCGCGTGAGCGACATGGACGGCGAGAGAAGCATTTCGGCGCTTGGGGGCCAACAACTTGCTCACATGAATCCCTTTAGAGGCGGTTGCATGCCTTGTCAGCTATGTCAAAAAATTCCGTGGCGTAGCCGCCGAGAGCACCAAATTCCATGATCGCAAAGAGAATGAAGAGGGTGTCGGGGCGATTCCTCACTCACTCCGACTACTTCTCGAACTTGGTCTTCTCGGCACGGCTTAGAGCGACTTCGGGAGATGGGGTAGGGGTAGAAACGCCTAACAAACCGGAAACCACGGCATCAAGAGCAAGGTTTGAGCCTCGGATGCCGTGGTAGTACAAGACACCCACATCCGCGGGGAGCGAGGCCGTCGTTGCCGTTAGTTCGGGAGTTGGGAACACCGTGGGGTCCGTGAGAACTTAGTCAACGCCAACCCCTAGTGCACCACGAACTTCGGAGACGATTTCTGCAAGGGCCGTCACCAACCGAGAGTGAGCAGTATTGACCGAAGCATCTCCGCCCCATCGAGCCAAGAGAGTGGTCAACAAATGATGTGGCCCACAGGCCACCAAACATGCCAACACCCGCAGACTCGAATGCGCCCCGCCCGCATAGCTTGAACCATTAGATGACAAGCAACGCAAGGAGTGGGGGGCGAGAAGTGGAGAGGATGCATGATAATGGTTGACTGATTATGCGATAGACTGCGACGCGGAAGACCAGCAACTATTGACTGGTACCGTATTTCCGTGTACATAAGGTAGTACACTCCTCGACATAATTCCGGATAAAATTGGGCACCTTCGCAAGAAAAATGTAACCATGCGTCGATTCTCTTTACAAATCTCCTGAAATCCAAGGCAATGCTTTGGCGCCCAAGATTGAATGCGCCGACAGCTATGGGGGGGAATTCGAGTACTGCAAGGCTTGTGTACTTTGGGTTATCGCGCCCGCACCCGTGCGGCAAGCTATTGCTTTCAAACAATCGCCGTGCCGGTTAGACAAAAAGAGTAACGGGCGCACAACGTCGCAATATGAATGCTTATGCGACGGTCGCGCAAGTATAGGGCAAAGGCCACGAAGAGAGGATGTGTTGGACTGGCCGCTACGGGGGAAATGCACGAAATCATTTATTTAGACTTACCACCGATATGCGCACAACCCAATCGAGGGCAATTTGATTCGGCCACAATGTTCAAACGATCATAACTAACTCTAATAAGGTCAAAACGTTTTGCAGCATGTGGCATTGGACGCATCTTTTCAATGAACGTCGAACGCACTTACGAATGAGTACAAACACTCACAAACGAAATATCTTTGAAATGCCCTAATTTCCACAATATTCCGGCAGAGCTTAGCCGTTGTGCCAAACAACACCCATCAATTCGGCTTACCTCATGCGGCGACTTGTGCGGGGTTTGTCGATACATGTTTACCAATTTCTACTGATACACAAGCCTAATTATTGACGTGTACCACGCGTAGGGCGGGTGTGGTTGGCACAAGCACGTACTCATCCAAGCACTCCAAACACCACCGTCATTGTAATGCGTCCCAAACGACCAAGTTGGACCTCGCCCCTCACGAAAGCCCATCGCCCTCGCCAATTTGCAGCGCGCAATATTTATCCAAACCTGCGTCATGTGAGTATTTACTCGCTCGCTTTCCAAAAACATTACCCGTTAACCCGTGCGTGCGGTGTGAACTTCCGTGCTCTATTCACACACACGCAAACCAAATCTTGCGCACTGAACACGGCACCCACGCCTCCAAACCCCCTACAACAAGTCCCCAAAAAATTGGTTACGTGGACGAAAATTGAATAACATGCAGCCTGGTATGAGCGCTAACATGCAGCCTGGTATGAGCGCTTGAGCAATGCCCAAGCGTGGAGCTTAGAACGACGTGTCTAGTTTGGACAATTTCCTTGGAATTTGTGGGCTCAATTCGACAAACTCCACCGACAACACTCGCTTTAAGCTCATGTCTAACCACACCGGATGACGGCTAGCTTCTTGTTTCGCGGCTCTCCTACACTTGGGCGGTACATGGGTGTCGTCGCGCTTGACGTGGTGAGAGGGGAGCGTGTTCTTGGCTAGCTTATGCTTGACATAATACTCTCTTATGTAACACAATGTTCTTAACATAATGCTTATGTTCTTAACATATGCTTAACAAAATGTTCTACACATATGCTTAACATAATCCATGTCCCGACTATTGTGGAGGAGTGTACTAGATAGCTATGATGATGGCAATGTCGTACACGTACATATATCGATGGATGATGACGCAACCGCTCATTTAGCGATACAGCGATAGCGCGCAACCACTATAGCAAATATTTAAAAACCTCTTACAAGAAGAAGCAGCGGAGACCACGAAGCAAAAAGAATAATTCAAGACCACTGCAGTAAACAGAACGTGAAGAAATCCGATATCCCATTAAGGATTACCTGTATATAGTCGATAAATCAATCCGGTGGCGATATTTCCATAAAACACAGCCGCTCCTTCAACGTGCTTCCCCTGACAGAACAGCCCTCACTCCTCTGGATTGGCACAGGTGAGGCCCGCGAGGCTTGATGAACATCCTCGAAGACTAGCAGCATTGGCGAGTGGGCGGATCGCAGCAGCCCCCTTTTTTTCACGGGTAGGAGGGACATATTGCAAGGATATTTTCATTTATTCGGGCCCTACGTCTAAATAATTATTCAGCAAATATATTTTTAAATACTTTCTCAACGCGCCGCGGAGGAATTTTGAACGATGGCGGCGCTCGGAGTGTCAGCCAACGCGCCAGCCCCAGCTGCAGCACCAGACGTTCGGCTCAACAGCACGCGAACGATGCTGCAATTTCGTCCTACCTGTGGGTTGAGGGCAGGGGTGGTGCGACGGGTGGTATCGCCCGCCGTCAATTGTTCGCTCATCACGACGCCGCCACCCCTCATTCGGCCGACCCGTCACCATCAGCTCAGCAGTTGGCTTCGCGGCCGATACACAACCACGCGCGCGGAGCCAGAGAGTGTCGAGCGGGTTAAAGAACCTGTGGATGAGGTCGAGCACGAGGCAGTGGCCTTGGAAGAGCCCGCGGCAACAGACGATGACGACACAGAAGGCAGCGGTTGGCAGCGGTGGGCGGTTGTGTTTACAATTTTTCTGGCTTTCATCCTCTGCAACATGGATAAGGTGAGCATATCGCCGGCCTGCCAGCAAATCCTCTATAAACATTTCATCCCTGACCACCCCCAGTCGTATGATCCTCCTCCCACTTCATACTTGAGCCGCTATCCCGAACGGAAGCGCAAGACCGCAGTTTGTCTGTGTCCAGTGTCAAAATTGTCTCTGAATCAGTAATGGGTCTTTGGCTCCTTGCCACACTGGCACCAATGCTGAATGAGGATTCCCTGCTTGGGCATGAGGGCAGAGGTGCAGTGCATATGGTGCCACATCGCCTGCGCAGTGAGAGCGGTGTGGTTTATGGGCTGATGTGTAATGGTGCAGGTGAATATGTCCGTAGCCGTCATCCCGATGGCGAAGGAGTTGGGTTGGAGCGCCACCGACCGAGGTCTGGTTTCATCTTCCTTCTTCTGGGGGTATTCCCTCACACAGATCCCCGCGGGCTACCTAGCTACAAGGTGACCCTCTCCTTTGCATTCGCTGCTCACATCTCACCATACTATAATCGCCACCATACATCAATGACACCGCATCAACGCTGCTTCATGCAGCGGTAACAAACATCAGTAGACCTGATAACAACTGTGCTACTCCTGCTTGCGCGTGTCTGGGAAGGTTGGGCGGTGCGAGGGTACTGCTGGCTGGTGTGCTGCTGTGGTCACTTGGCACACTGATTGCGCCGCCAGCTACGCAGTATGGGCTCGCTGCTCTATGCGCCACACGTGTGCTGGTGCCTCCCCCGCTCCTTCTGTCTCTTTTAAAAGTCAGCACATTTCCTCCCTGCTCCCATCTCTCCATTACTAAGTGCAATTTGGGTTGGTTGGTCTGCAGGTCGGTCTTGGCGAGGGACTGGCCCCCTCCGCCGCCACCAACGTCATGGCCAACACTATCCCAGTGTGAGTGGGCGCTGTGGTCGTGTGGTGGTGCCGTCACATAGCTATTTGGGCTCCCTATCCTTGCGGTGCTTGACTGGGCGTTTTGCCTTGGTGCAGACGGGAGCGAGCAAGGGCAGTGTCGACAGTATTTGGCGGTCTGGATGTGGGTAGTGCGTGTGGTCTCCTCTTGTGTGGCCCACTCATTGCCCACTATGGGTGGCCATCCGTATTCTACGTCTTTGCGGGCCTCGGCTTCATCTGGTGCGGCCTCCTCCCTGCCCTGCTCTGCCACTGCCTATGGGTGTTGTTGCTGCCACAGTGGTGGTGAAAGAAGGTTGGTGGACGTGCACAGCGGTGGTCAGGTGTGGGTTTCTTGCCGCTGCAGCTTGGGTGACCCATGTGGCGGTTGGTTCATTGTGCAGGTGTCTCGCCTGGCCCCGCCTCAAAATCCCATTCCTGCGGAGCTCCTCGCAGCACCCTATCAATGAACAGAAAGCCGCCGAGTCGGAGGAAGAGCCGGCAAAGGTGCCTTACGGGTCGTTCATGAAGTCGCCAGCCGTGTGGGCCATCATCTGCGCTCACTTTTGTTTCAATTGGTGCGTATGCCACACCTTCATTAATCTCCCCACACTTGTTTCACCTACCACATTTTATCATGCCCACCCCCTTCTCGAGTTCATCTCAGGGGTGGTTTGCCTGCGGTTGCACATCCCAGGGGATACTATACACTTCTGGCGTGGTTGCCGTCGTACTTCGAACTAGCCCTTGGTCTTGATGTTGCCAAGTCGTCCGTGCTCACTCTCATCCCGTACCTGGCGATGTCGAGTATGACACCTCTGGTGCGCTTTCTTCCCTCCACCCCACTTCCACACACACACACGCACACCTCCTGCATTGCTTGTGTCATAGTGCATGCACCTACCAGTGGTGACTATCTGGTAGGTGGTCAATGAGCTTGCCTTGTGCATTATTGTTTGAAATGTTGTGATGCGAGAGTGAGGAATGTGGGGGGTTGTGTGGAGAGTAAGCCCGATTATTTTGTATTACAATGACGAGCCGAGTGGGGTGTGGTTTTGTTGTAGGTGGGGCCTGTGGCAGACGGGATGGTGGGACGGGGAATGTCGGTGACCAGGACGCGAAAAATCTGTCAGGGCGTCTCCTTCTTAGGCCCGGCCCTTTGCATGCTGGCCTGTGCGAAGCTCACCCCCGCGGCTGGGGCCGCCTTTAACGCTCCCCTGCTGGTGGGGATCCTGTCGCTGGCGTTCGCACTGGGCGCGTGGGCCCGTGCTGGGCTTTACTGCAACCACCAGGTAAGCACCAAATGTCGCTGCCATACCTCCCGTCTCGTGAGGGTTGTCCGCGTGGCGTTGTTGAGGGAGTGTGAAGGGGAAGTATGCTTTGTCCATGCGTTTACCCATTGAGTCATGGTGTTTGGTGGCTACAGGACTTGTCTCCAAAGTATGCAGGCGCGTTACTTGGAATCACAAACACGTTTGGAGCCTTCCCAGGCGTGTTGGGCGTCACATCCGCGGGCATTCTGCTGGACATGACGAACTCTTGGGCGTTGGCTCTGTTCCTGCCCACCGCCGCCTGCCAGATCGTTGGCCTCATTGTCTACTCTCTGCTAGCGTCCTCGGAGCCACGGAAAGATTGGGCGTAGGCGCTGCGGTCTGAGAATCCAAATTGCTGGACTTGAATATTTATGTAACCTCTCTCTCATGCGGTGACCATATGTCAGTTTTGAGCCATATCTGTGCCGAATGGTTCTGTAACCAAATTAGGGTGGATGTGAAAAGCACAGGGTGCTACATGGCAGTGCGGAGGAAAGTGCCTCACCTCTTCTGACATGACATATGTCCATTGCAGCACAGAAAGCTGTCCCTTAATCCTCAGCATCGTCTCCCCACTACCGGGGCGTCATGAGTCGACGCTGTGTCAACACTACTCTGTCTAGTATCTTCATGATAGAAGCGAAGGTAAGCAGGCGTCAGATCCGGACAGCTTTAAATGCGACGAACGTGTCAGCATTCCCTGCTTTTCATGATAGACATCTTATGACTTTGACTCCCTTGCATGGCGCTCTATCATATGAAAGCACTTGCAGCCTTGTATGCACGCCGCCCTTGAGGAGGGCTTAAGAGCGATATATACCCAAAGCTACACTTCGGGGTATATGCAGAGTAGCAAAACTTGTAAATAGAAGTACTAGGAATCACATGTGACCATGAAAATCTCTATAATAATGTGTATTGATTTACAGCTTTTTTATGAAATGAATGTTACCCTCTCGCAACATTGACAATGATGATAACGACATTCATGCACCACATACACGAGCTACATCGACGTTTAGATAAGTAAGAAGCGGGAAAGTCATAGACAAACAGCTTGAAGGCGAGGCGTAGTGCCGGAGGGACGAGGGAAGACAAGGATGGCGCCGAGCACTTTACACACGCTCTACGATTATTTACGTGGGAGTAGGTAGCATTAGCGCTGGCCCGGAGGGGGGTGCGCTCGCAGGCCCGTAGGCACCTACCTCTACCTCCACGCGGTGGGCGTTGGTAACTTTATAGCCGTGCCGGGCTTGGCGCGGTAGGGGATTACCGAGGTACCGGCAGCTCCGATCCGCGTGATCAATAGCAATCGGGAAGCCTTGTACGGAGGGTTTCGGAAATCATATAATATCGTGATATATATGATATTCGTTCTCCAACTCTAAGATCTCCCGCTCGGCGAGTCCGATATGTTTCTTCGCGACTAAATATTCTCATATAATCTCCCGATAAGGAGGCGGGGGCGGTGTTTGTGAATTGTTTTTGGCGACAAGGGTACGGACGGATCAACGGTGGGACGCGGGTGTTGGAGCTGGTGGCGGCAAGCCGGGAAGCAGCGAAAGGGAAGGGCGCTCGGTCGACGTCGACTAGCGCTCCTGAAATCGAGCAAACCCATCCAGGGGGGTGAAGCTCCACACTAGCCACGAGGCGGACAGCCGCGGCGAGATAAAGCAACACGGTATGGTAACGTTGATTTTAGATCCGCCGCCGCCGGAAAAAAACCTTGTACGGAGGGTTTCGGTTAAAACGTCCGCGCCCGGCACCTTTGAGGTCGGAGCCCCGATCTGACTTTCCCACCCAACCTCTCCCCTCTCCGGTACCCACTATCGATAGGAGTGCCTTCGGCGGTATGCTAGGGTTGTCGCGAAAGCACACATGCCAAGTAGGTGACGTGTAAACCACAAGGTAAGGGTACGAGCGGTATAGTACGGATCAGCCGGTGCCGGAAACAGCTAGCGGCCAACCGGGATAGGTCAAACGCGACGGATGAGGGAGAGACGGCAAACAATTGTGGCAATGGTTTTCTCCCCCCCGGCCCGAAGGGAGGGGGAAACCTAGGCTGGACGCGAGCTGCGACAGGAGGAGCGGCTATCATGTCGGACGAGGGTGTGTGTGGATCAAGTGGGGCCTACGACGACACGAGTGAGGGGTTTTTCGCTTACCTTCCCCCCCTAGCTCCGGCACGACCGGAGTCGCACATGAGCCTAGGTCATGCAAGCCCGACTCGACCATCACATGCTGGCAAGCTAGGATGATCATCGCCCTCGAGCGGCGGGAGCGGGCCGCGCATCGTGGAGATAGCGACATAGCATTCTCCATATTTCATCGTAGCGATAGACCACGTTTGTCCTTGTATGACTTATATTATGTTGTTAATGCCGACGGAGAGGGATGGATAAGGAGACCCCCGGCGTAAAATCCTAGCCCTAAGTCCTAGATGGAAGTATTGGGTACGCCATGAGGCAGTAACCGATTTATGGGTACTTGTTGTAATTTTTTCAATTCTTAATTTTCAATAGCGCGGGCCTGGATACGCAGAAGCCGCGCTCTTCTCTTGTGTAACATGTGGAGGGCCCATGACTTGTTCGAGATAGCCTGGATGGCATCGGACGGCGGAATTGACGCAAAAAGCGGCCGGTAGGCATAAACTTAATCGATAGCTTATATTTACCAGGGGGAAAGGCTTCCATTTGCAACTTAGTTTGCTTGAATCGGACACCGGACGGCAAAGTTAGGCTTTTTTAAGCCTCCCAAGCGGTGGGTTTCCGGCCCCAATCCCACCCACGTCAAGCATCTTAACGGCACATGCCACCACACCCACGTGCTCCCATGTTTGCGGACAACATGCTGGGATCATAAAAACCGCATCTTGTGTCGCCGATTTCGGGAGTATTCACGAGCCAAAGTTTGGGAAATCCGATTTCCGGGGCGCCCAAATCATGGTATGCCCTGAAATCGGGGTTGACCCGCAAACCCTAATACGTCTCATCGTAGCCGTGACATGCCCCATTTGTGCCCCGCTTCCCCCTTTACTTCACAGTCAACACAAGCTTCGGTCCGCCTTTTTAACGAGCTAAAGTACAGTTAAACCCTAGAAACCCTAAATGATAAACACCCGCCCTACGCGAAAGGCCCTATTTCACTAGTAACGGACTTTATGGGAAGAGTGTATATTGATGCAATTTGATGAGGGGGTTTATAATTTCGGTCGTTAGTAAGTAAGTCGATGAGGGCGGGGTTTATAAATAAGTCGATTGATACAATTTAGACTTCCTAAAGGACATAGCCCCCCTACCCTAAAATCCCCAAAATTGACAGCCGTAAATTCGGAAGAGCATACAAAATGACATATATATAAAAGGAGTCATAATCGGACATTGTCGCATTTATATATGTCCGATTAGGTTCGGACACTGGTGACCGTTTTTAAAAACCCCATATGATAAATCAGCTTTCTGGTTTTTTGTAGGTAAACTCAAGTCAGGGGCATTCCTCACACTCAGGGTCGTCGCATAGAAAAAAAATCATCTGAAAATATTGCCGTATCTGGCGGCGGTGCTCTTTGCAATGTGACCTTGATGGTGAGTCACTAGCCGTTCAGTTAACGGTTTTTACTGAAAATAACAGCCGACATGCGTCGCAAACACGCAACCTTTCTTTCGAAAGGCGCGACTATCACCACACGAGCCACCTATTTCGTTGACTATGGTAGACCAACGTGGTATGTGGCCACTTTCGGGGCTGATGCGGCTACCGCGCGTACTAGGCGCAATACATGAGCGTAAATGTCGGGAGAGGGACGCGCGCGATGAGGATAGCGACATCGAAAGCGCCCCCGAAGAAGAGCTAGAGCGGGCTGGTAAGACTCTCTCGCGTCTTGATACTCAACTCGACAACGCCCATGATTGTTAGGAACATGTTATGGCTAGTGGTTTGGCTGTTGGTGGTAGTGCAGCGGTAGACTTGACCGCTAACGAGACATAGCGGGATGGGGAATTGCCGCTCGCGAGCCTCGCCCACGCGGCAGAAATTCGCTTACAACCATCGCACTCGGGCGCTTCGCTTTCTGAGGTACCTATAAACGACGAGTCATACGCAAACACATCCTCGAAAAGGATGAGGTACAACATGAGTTCATAAGATGCATAGTTCGTAGTGGTTATGTGTGTGGGCGCGGGCGTGGGCGTGGGCGCGGGCGCGGACGCGGGCGCTGGCGGGGCAGGAGTCCTCTTATTGTGGATGTTGGAGAAATAGCTCTCTCCGACGACGAGGAAGTCAGGAGGAAGGCAAGGAGGAGGGAGCTAGCGAGGGTGGAGTGCTAGACGTAGGAGGGCAGTTACGGGTGTTGGGCGCAAGTCGATAAGTCAACCCCGCATTGCGTAGCGGCTATGCCCGTGGGGCAGAATAAAACCTGCACGGGAAACTTGAAAAGTGTGAGATGGAATTTTAAAAATCTGTCTTTCTCATTTTCATTGTCGAGAGCAAACGGGGGAAGTATTGATGCAATGGTTGCATGCCTGGCTAGATGTTTGTGGCTAGGAAGCTAGCCAATTGTGGTCGTGAGTTACACACTTTGCGGACAATGATATGGGTTGCATAATCTTTGTGAAGCATGAGGGGAAAGAGAGCATGGCGAATAAGGATTTCTGGGAGGAGTAAGGTAAGAACATTGTCAAGACCACGTTGTGACGAGTACAATCCCGCAAGAGTACATTACATGACATTGTACAGGTACTCGTTACTAATTCCAATTCGTGCTTTTTCATCGGACGGACGTACACACGTGGGTACGTCGCTACTCGCTACTGCAATCTTCATAAGGGTGCTGATGCTACAATACGACCAGTACCTCCCGGTACGTACACATACGCATAATTAATCTAACAAGCCAGATGACGCGCCTAAGCGAGTTCTTCGATGCAGAAGGAGCCGCGTCGTGAAACCCAATGCTAGGCAGGCCGCGTCTCAGGACAGATGACGACGGTTAGACAGCCCTAACGCCTGACACGTAAGCGTAGCTTGCAAGCGTAAGCAATCTGGGCAGAAACCTATTTAATCCCAGTGCAGTAGAGGGAGGTGACAGAACCATTGAACCATTTAACAATTCCATTGTTCACTTACAACATATAATGCTTAAGTAAAGCAGTGAAACATCTTTCACCATCGTCTCTCGACAACATCATTTTGCCATCTTGCAACGACATAACTAGACAGATTAGAACTGATTTGTGCTAGCGTTTAGCTTGAGGAGGCTAACCGCCACACTGGTTTCGGAGCTCTTTGGTCGACGCACGTTTTCGCCACCCTTTTTTATTCGCTCGACGTTGCCTGATTGACTCGAGATGGCTTTTGTTGGACCTGGACATTACGTGGTTGTGGTAATTCATGTTGGAAGAACTAAACTGTCGGACGTGAAGCTGGTATTACAACGTGAGCCTCGTACCGGTAAAACTTGGTTCCCGACTGGCTCTGTCTTACCTAACGAAGAGCTTGCTGACGCTGCCGTTCGTGAGTTACACGAGGAAACTGGCCTTACTTTGACACCAGATGATTTAACGTTGTTGAGTGACGCTCCTGTCCGAGTTGCGTTACCTGAAGGACGACAGCTTGTTTACGTGTACTCGGCTTTTGTCCCTGTCCTGTTTGCTACGAGCCACTTGCGTACACCTGCTCAGGGTCATGTTTGCTACGAGCCACTTGCGTACACCTGCTCAGGTTGAGCAGGCTCTTACTGCACAGTCGACAATTAATCCGGATGGTACTTACGTCGTCCCGGAATCAATTAACATTGACGGTCTGAACCTTACGCTCGCTAAGACGGGGTTACTTTGTGATGAGAAGCACAAGAGCGAGTTACTTCACTTCGGTTACGTGACTCAATGGGAGACTTTTTGTCGTGCAGTCTACTCACACAGCCCGGTCTTTCAAGACGAGACATATATTCCGAGACAGTTCTTTATGTACTCCCGGTTGACGACGGTCGACTTTGGTCCTGTCTGGCTATTGATTCAAGGACACATCAATCGGTTGAGTGGTGAAACGCCGACAGATTTAGGTGTGGGAATGCCGATGCCTACTCGGAACTTAGCTGGACTACATGTTACCCTCACGGAGACACAGCGTAAAGCTGCGATTAACTCACCATTGTAGACTGGTCGAGACGCTAATGAAATGGAGGATTGGCTTGAAGCTCAGCCTCATCGTTTTCTAATGCTTGGCATTACGGCTGACTCGTACGACTCTGTTATCTGGGTTACTTCACAGTTCTCAGGACATCTGAATGGGTGGTGGCTGAACCGTAAAACCCAAGCTGCTATTCCATCTACATATGACGAGCTTGTCGCGGAGTTACGCAAGACTACGTTTCTTCCGAACATTCAAGACGACGCAATTAATGCTTTGCTCAACCTTACGCATAGCAACACGATGAGTTACGCCTTCTACACTAAGCACTACAACGACTTCTTACGTCGGTCTCGTCAAAACCTGACAGCCGATGTGCAGTGCGTACGCTTCATTAACGGTTTGGCGAACTTTACGTTGAAGAATCAGGCGAAGTCACACCGAGCTCAGAAGGGCTACCAGATCACTTTGGTGGAGCTGCAGAATTTCTTAAATGACGTCGTTACGGATTCGCCGGAACTCGGCAACATGAGGTCTTCCGCTGGCCCATCTGCTCAACCAACACGCAAGCGCAACTTTGATGACCCTCTCGTCGACGCCTCTAAAATCTGGAAGCGTAATGGAGGTGGCCGTGGTCGTGGCCGTGGACGTGGACGTGGAGGCAACAATGGTGGCCGTGGTCAAACATCTGGCCGCGTTGACTTCAACACTCTCGCAAATGCGATGACATTTGAGGAGCGCAAGGGGCACATGGAGGAGGGACTCTGTTTCAAGTGCCACAAGAAGGGGCATCGAGTGTTCCAGTGCCCGGAGTGGAAAGGCAAGGCACCTATGGAACCTCAGTCTAAGAAGCAATGATGGTGGCAAGGCTGTTCTACCAGCGAACTGGAGCAGCCGGCTACATCTACTGTTCGTTCTGATGAGACACTGTTGGCGACAGAGGTTGTCGAAACACCTTCGGCATCTCCATCGACTACAGTCGCGACACCTGCAACGTTAGTAGCAGGTCGTCGTCGTCAGACTAAGCACAGACATAGTCGTATTTTAAACATGTAATCAGACGTTCAATTGATTGGAAACTGGTTTACTCAGTCTTTGACCCTCTGCATGCACGATTCAACTTCAATTTGGAGGGATGTGCTGATGATGAAGGTCTGATCTCGCACGGTGACTTACCTCACTGTTCGCCGAGTGACTCGATTCTTGAGAGGGACTTGACAGGAGAACGGGTGTTTATCAACCCACCCTGGGAGTTAGCTGAGCAGATCGCACAGCATTTTGAGGATTGTCGTCGAACATCTCCGACATCTACGATGGCTGTTTTTGTACTACCGAAATGGGCAAAATTTACTCAAGTGACTAAGAACTAGAAACTCTACCAAGAATTCCCAGCAAGGACACAGCTTTTTACTCGCCAGTCACTGGAGAACTCAGCGCAACAGGAGGTGGTTGCTCCAGCTCCTTGGCCTGTACAGCTGTGGTTAGTCGACGCAGATTGTGCGTTTTACGACATGACATCACCTACAACATCTGATCAACCCGACTCGGTACATTTACCTTCTGACGACACGGAACCGTCCATCGCTACGCTGCGACAATTTTCTTCACCAGCTACAGCCCTACTGACTGACCTCACGGAAGCTCGCCCGTTAATTCGAACAAAGCTGACTGTGAAAACTCTTGGTGGCGGACACCAAATTTTTGGATTAATGGACTGCGCTGCGACGCTTGATTTTGTGTCAAAGGACTTCGTACGACGCTTTGCTTTACAAACTCGGAAGTCTACGACTAAGACCCCAGTTCGACTCGCCAACGGACAACGAGTGACTTCTTAGACAGTCTGCGATGTTACTTTTGAGCTGGCACAACACGAATTTCACCGGACTTTTTACGTCTTACGTGATTTACGTGCAGCTGATTTAATCATGGATTTACCATGGCTTGATGACGAACATGCCTCTTTACAGTTTGGTACAACCAGGGTTTTTACACTGATGGATGGCACAGATGTGGAGACTACACTCGAGGAACGACGCCCTGAGTGTTTACTACTGTCGTCTACTAAAGTTCAGAAACTCATGCGCAAGACGCGCCGCAACAGGGGACGTCATGCTGAATTTTACATCATTGAACTTACGTTAGCCGCTGAACAACCAACAGACTTTCACACTGGAGAGGAACTAAATGCAAAACAACGTGACAACTTCCGGTCGTTGCTCTTCGATGACTTCCCGGACTTACTGCAACCTTGTCGACTCTCCACATGTAAGCCGACAGTGGGATCATCCCATTGAAACAACTGGCCCGATGCGCCGCCAACGTCTGAGCAAATTGTCACCTGCAGAGCGCGCTGATTTAAATCGACAGCTCAAAGACGCAGTGGAGGCTGGTCTGGTCCGTCCCAGCTACAGTGAGTTCGGCTCGCCAATTCTTTTTGTGCGGAAAGCTGATGGTTCGCTACGTCTGTGCATTGACTACCGTGGCCTTAACGAGGTTACGCGTAAAGATGCTTACCCACTTCCGCGTGTGGATGACACTCTGGACGAACTTAAGGACGCGAATTTTTACACACACCTCGACCTCGCCTCTGGCTTTTGGCAAGTTCGAGTGCGTGACCATGACGTTCACAAGACAGCATTTCAGACCCCAGATGGCTTAATGGAATGGGTCGCCATGCCGTTTGGCCTGTGCAACGCGCCGGCTACATTTCAGCGGATGATGAATGACATACTTCGCGACTTTTTACATAAGTTCGTGACAGTCTACCTCGATGATGTCTGTATCTACAGTCGAACTCTGGAGGAGCACATGGAGCACCTGCGTCTCGTGCTACAGCGATTTAAGGAGGAGGGCTTGAAATTACGCCTTAAGAAGTGCTTCTTCGGACTGCAAGAGATGGAGTACCTGGGCTATACTGTGTCAGCCGGTAAAATTTCGGTTTCCACAAAGAAAGTCGAGGCCGTTGCAGACTGGCCAGTGCCCAAGACGCAGAAGGAGGTTCGCAGTTTCGTACAGTTCTGCAACTTCTACGCCAGATTTATACATCATTTTAGCGACCTTACGGCTCCATTGACGGACTTACTGCGGAAGTCCCAGCCACAGAAGGTTACGCTGACGCCTGCCTCTTTGGAAGCCTTTGAGACTCTCAAGTTACGGCTCATTTCCGCGCCATGCCTGATCCTTCCGGAGGTCGGCTCGGACGCGACGTTCACCGTGGCTACAAATGCTTCAACACTGGGGATTGCAGCAGTCATGTTGCAAGACCAAGGAGGAGGTCTTCAACCATTCTCTTACTGGGCGCGTAAGCTGAATCCAGCTGAGCGTGGTAACACTTACTCTGCGTACGACTTAGAAGCTTTGGCCGTATGCGAAGCTGTCAAGCATTGGAGGTGCTATCTTGAAGGATGCTCTAAGTTCCTTGTCGTAACAGACCACGACACACTGCGACATCTGCTTAGGCAACCGAACAACATGCTGAACAAGCGGCAAGCAAGATACCTGCGGGATTTGCAACCGTTTGTGGGCTCGATGACACTTGCATATCGCAAGGGAGCTCTGAACGAAGCTGACCCGATAAGCCGGCGTCCAGACTTCGTACCTCAGGCCACAATTCCCTTATTTTGGGATGGCGAGGTTCCGTCAGATCGAGAATTACGACGGAAGTCCCAGCTGCTGTTTGAAGACGCGCAGTTAAACTTACTGAATGTTAACGCGTTGCAGTTGTATCCTGAGTTCGCTGATCTCATTCGCAAGGGGTACTCCCAAGACTCGTTTTATGGGGACGAGGGTGAGTGGACGAAAGAAAGCCGGATTGAAGCCAAAGACGGATACTTTTGGCGCCTCAATCGCCTTTGTATACCACAGAACTCTGAGCTCCGAATGAGATTGATCACAGAGCTGCACGAAAGTGCGTCAGCTGGTCACAGAGGAGTTGCTAGCACTCTTGCTAAAGCACTCGACAGATTATGGTGGAAACGAATTCGCCAAGATGTGAAAGATTTCTGTGAACGCTGCGTCGTATGTCGACGAGCAAAGATTCGACCGCAGATGGCAGCGACTCTTTACCCACTGCATGTTCCATCCAGACCGTGGCACACAGTTGGTCTTGACTACTTGACACACTTGCCTGAGAGCAATGGCTTTAACGGTGTGCTGATTGTAGTAGACCATCTAACTCGAATGGCCCATTTTCTGCCGTGTACAGAGACGATTACAACCGAAGGAACTGCAACTTTGTTTTTACACGGAGTCTACCGTTTACATGGACTGCCCCGTGTGCTGATTAGGGACCGCGACCCGAAATTCGTCAGTGCCTTCTGGCAGACACTTTGGAGACGCCTTGGAACGCGTCTGAACATGTCTTCCAGTCGACATCCAGAAACGGACGGATTGACAGAGCGAGTGAACAACACGTTTCAGCAACTTCTTCGTTGCTTATGTTGCTATGATGGCTCTGATTGGACAACGCTACTACTACAAGTGGAATTCGCGTACAACGCTTCGCGTGCACTCGAAGTTGAGCACACACCGTTCGAGGCTAACTTTGGGTTCTCTCTTGAGGAGCCTCATGACCTGCTATTCAGCATGCGACCATCGATTCCAATTTCGCAAGACGCAGCAGAACGGTTAAGATTGTTACAGGAGGTACACACCCTGGTACGCTCAGTGTTACAGCTACACAAGGATGAGATGCAAGCACGCACAGAACCGTCTACAACGCCACACTTCGCTAAGGGAGACAAGGTGTCAGTCGTCACAGCAAACCTTTTTCTGCGAGGACAACCGAACCGGAAACTCAGAGACAGACAGCTTGGCCCTTTTTCAGTGGAGGAGCAAATTGGGAAACACAGTTACATATTGAAACTTCCAGCGACAGTACGCTTACATCCTGTGGTCCATGTTAACAACTTGCGACCCTGCTCTACCGCTCCGCTACGACCAGCTGTCCCGGTGACTGTACCTGAAGGAGACGACGAGGAGTTTGATGTCTCGCACATGTCTGCTGTGTGCATCAAGTCGCTACCTGGGCGACGAGGCAAATATCTGGTCTTTATGCCGCACTTCAGCGATGACGACATTCCACCTGTCTAGCACCGGTTGAACGAAGTACACCGGACCACAGCGTTACAAGATTTCTTGGAGACGCCCCAATGGCACAAGTTTGCCAAGACTCAGGCGTACATCGACTTCATGCACGCTCATCCAGCGCGCATTCCTGAGTCCCAGTAACTGCTTTAGTAAAGGAGCTTAGACCACGGAAGTCGGCCTCGCGGCGGCCTCAAAGATCTGTCAAGAGGGGGAGGGTACGAGTGTGACGAGTACAGTCCTGCAACAGTACATTACATGACATTGTACATGTACTCGTTACTAATTCCAATTCGTGCTTTTCCATCGGACGGACGTACACACGTGGGTACGTCGCTACTGCAATCTTCATAAGGGTGCTGATGCTACAGTACGACCAGTACCTCCCGGTACGTACACATACGCATAATTAATCTAACAAGCCAGATGACGCGCCTAAGCGAGTTCTTCGATGCAGAAGGAGCCGCGTCGTGAAACCCAATGCTAGGCAGGCCGCGTCTCAGGACAGATGACGACGGTTAGATAGCCCTAACGCCTGACACGTAAGCGTAGCTTTCAGGCGTAAGCAATCTGGGCAAAAACCTATTTAAGCCCAGTGCAATAGAGGGAGGTGACAGAACCACTGAACCATTTAACAATTCCATTGTTCACTTACAACATATAATGCTTAAGTACAACAGTGAAACGTCTTTCACCATCGTCTCTCGACAACATCATTTTGCCATCTTGCAACGACATAACTAGACAGATTAGAACTGATTTGTGCTAGCGTTTAGCTTGAGGAGGCTAACCGCCACAATGTGGTGCACCAACCAGTGGTTCAATAGCTGACGCACGGCGATTGTGGATAGTGGCGTTGCTAGTGTACATCTCCCGCGTGGATTTGCGGAGAATGGCATGTGCATGATTGGGAGCGTGATGAGCGGCCACTCAAAGTCTCCTCGCCAATGGTTGCTCAGCAAAGCAAAGGCGAGTGGGCAACATGCATGTTGCAAATCAACAGTCAAGGAAGGAAATCATGGGTGGGAGCTATTGGCCGATGTGGATTGTGACAGACAGCCTATGCGCGTGCTAGGGACTGCCGGAACCACAGCCACGGATTAAGCACTTACCCGCAACCATTCAATTTTGCTTGCGGATGGAACGAGTAATGTGCACCTAAGGAGCTTAGAGCAGTGGGATATCTATACTATTGCTGGATGGATGGAATGGAAAAGCGCGTAAGAGGGTCTGCGTGTTTCTTTGCAGCCCGGCCCAGAACCCGGATTGCTTTGCCCGCCACGTCAACGATGTGCAGCCAAGGAACCGACATAATGAGGCGATGATGCAAGCATGGGTAAAGCGGAAGGCAAGGAAAGCAACATCGGTTGCAAGAGGGCAAGCGGAACCGGAGAAGGTGAAGGTTCAAGCGTTGGTAGCGGGTGAAGTTGGTCATTTGCGGTGCTAGACGAGGATGGCGCTGCGTGAATTTATTTGTTTTATCACTTGGTAAGATTTCAACAATTCTATATGACTCAACAACGATCAAAACATGTTTTAATATGCACAAGGAATGTGCTTGACTATTTTGTTGTGGTCCAGCCCCTCATGCTGTACTTTTAGAGCACTGAAATATGTGGTAAGTATTGAATTATAGCTTCGGACCCTGGTGACCTTTAACTTTAAACCATCATCTGGCCATCGACGTGAACTTTTTTCATTTGAACAATTAGTGTCGAAGTGTACATTGTAATAGCTTTGCAATGAACCTTTAATTTGTAAAATTGAGTCACCGGCCACGCAATTGTGAATGGAAACGTCAATTGAGGTTTGGATTGCAAAAAAGTGTCTGAAATTTCGTTCAACACCCCCGTCTTGTACACTATGGAACACCGTGCGTACGAGCGCTTTGCATGCCAAACCTGTCCCGTAAGGAAGTTTCAACCATAAGCAACACGTCATGACAAGTTTTTGGTTATAGGTGCCGATTTGATGAAGTTATCACATGTGCTAGACGTGGTATAGGTTCGGTCACTAGTGACCTGACCTATGATAAATAGACATTATCATTCCACTTCATTGCCAAGTTATTACAAATGCAACACTTAATTTTCAATCAACCAGTCTCTCCTATGTACTCGTTCAAAACACATAAATTCATGTCAATTCATATGCTTGAAGTGGGGTGATGTATATTGTCACACGCTTGCGGGACATGGAACAACATTATATCGATGGCAACGTAAACCAAGCATGTTAGTTGTCGCTAGTGAGGGAATAGTCAAATAAAACTGTTTGCCTCGTGGCGTTGATAGGTTTCCTTATTAAAGGCGGGGTTAAGAAAACATATTCAGATTTTTCTCGCTAGTGAAGCGAATAGCCTCGTACATGGTTAAGAAAACAGACTCATAATGCATTCCCGCCAAAACGTACCGTAAAGTCTTCTTTGAAAGTCTTCTAGCATCCATCCTTATACATGTGGGACGATGTATCCTTACGTTTCGCCCGCAAGAAGACTTTGAAATAAGGCAGTCTTTATCACTCCCAATACATGAAAATAGGCCTTCATATTATTAGCCATATTGATATTATACAGGTTTCAATTACACTTGGGGCGAGAACATGTTTGTGATATTATAGAGGTTGATATATTACAGCCGAACGCTGCCACGACGTTCAAATTCTATCCGGTAAATTACGCATGTCACCATGATGTACGACTACGCCACGCATCTATCTGCTAACTCTACAAAGACCACGTACCTCGACACGCGCGACTGAATTGACTTACTCCCTAGAGCGTTCAACGGCATTTGACCACATGTAAACGCATTTACCCCGGGACTGTGGACGCATCGACACGACGAGACATACATGTTTTTAACAGCAAAAAAAACGAACATCCTCCAACGGCGAAAATCGACACCTAGCGTGCTATGGGGTTTATTGTGCAGCTGCGGACGCGGCGCTCGAAACAACTATGGCGATGATTGGTTCGACTACCGCCACCGCAGCGGAACAAGAGCACGCTTGGGACGTGCACGACGAGGCATTTGTGTCGCGACTTACCTATATTCGACGATGTAAGGGCAAGAATACCCTCATTGGAGAGGAGAGAGTTGCCGAGCGCCTCGTCTACTTCCTTTCTTCGACACCCAGACGGTCGACCGCAACAACAACGGCGTAGACGGACTCCTCGCAGCCTTGGAAGACAGACGCATCGTTAGTTGGTCTCCACGCGGCCGCAAAAGCTCAAGCCGCTCAGAGCTTTAAGCAACCGACGCCCGGTCGAGGCGATGGGGGCAACCCCGATAGACTCACCCCGCGGCCGGACAAGAGTCTCAAGGACAAGGAGCAGAAAGAGAAGGAGAAGGAGAAGCGCGACACACGAGAGAAGCACAACGCACGTCAAAACAAGAAGCCCGAGCCCGAGGTAGGGAGCTGATGTTGTGCACCGCCGCGCCGACTATTGCACCCCAGCCTCCGACTACATACGACATTGCGTGCGACGGAATTGGCGCGAGTGACAGAAAATCAGTGCGAGCGTGGAAACTCTGCACTGGATCCGGAAGGGTGTTTCTATTCCTTTCAAAAATAGACCCCACTTTAACCCCATGACTCAACCAAGGAGTTTCGTTACTAGACGACACTCGTTTGCCACTAGAGTTTATCGACCGGGAACTAGCGCACTTCGTACAAGCCGGGGCTTGGGAGCTCTCTACCTACGACAAGTACGTATCCGGACTCTTCCTAGTGCCCAAGCGGGGCAACAATCAGCGGAGGCTCATTTCTGACTTACGACCGCTAAACATGTATTGTGTGCGAAAGAGACTAAAGATGGAGACGCTACTCGGAGTGAAGCAACCAACGCGGAAAGGGGACTACATGTTCAGCTTCGAAACATGTTCAACGCATGGTAATCTGTCCCAAAATCCCTTGCGGCAAACATCCACCAGCGCGTTGGGCAATCGACTAATCAGAAAACCACGCGATATGGACACCTAACACGCTCACATGATGGCTACATGAGGTTACGACATCGCTCCATTAGCACCCCCCAACATGATTCAACTGGACGTCACACCTCTTACAGAAAGGAACAACGACACCCGGATACATGGTCGGAGTCACGCTACGGAAGACTAAATACTTCGGCGGCTGGTCAACCGAGTCGAGCGTCGTATTGAACTACATCGACCCGACTGTCCTTGCATGACGAGTAGAATGGTTCTTCTTGGTCTGGGAGACACGTTGGGGTGGCCAACCTACAATCAACCCTCCCAATCGCGACAACGTGGCAAATGCAACCCTCATGCTTTGTAAGTGGTCAAATTGATATCATAGAGGTTTAAATTACACCGGAGGCGAGAATAGTCGGGCTTTGCCACGACGTTACAAATTCTAATTGCTAGATTGTGCATGTCTATTGAACCATGCAAACACAGTTAGTGTGGAAGATAACGTACGCAAACGTAGTTACAGTCACAGTCCCGCAAACGGAACAGTTAAGGCGACAACCAGCCTACAGGCGTGGTGTCGGGACAACAGAAGTGTTAGAGCTGTAGCCTAGCGACAGCTCTGTACCGAGTCAAACAGTTTATCGGTATGTCCGATCTAGACATGTACTAATCATATCTAGAATAGCTTACAATAGCTATCTGCAACTAATACGTATGCGGTATTACTTACAACACTCCCACTGCAGGTAGCTACGGGATGAAGCGTTGCATTGGGTCTTGTCCTCCAATGATCGCACTTCGGTGTCTTGCAAGTGCATGTCTTGGGAGGAGTTTGGTGAGCATGGCAACGTCGGCAAAGCCTGTGAGTTGGAGGCTGTGGTCCAGGCCCCCCCCCAACGTCAGGCGCATGTGAATGGTGCCATGAAGGGAGCGGAGGACCTTTTGCAGAGCGCGCCAATGTGCCTCTGTGGGTGAGGCTTGGGCGGAGCCACGGATGCGCAAGACCGGGGAGACAGCGGGGCGCGTGCAGACGGGGGCGTAGTGGGGGCTGCCCAAGAGACTGGGATGGACGTCTGGGTCAAAGTCGGGGGTTGCGTGTGTCGGTCGCCCGATGACTATGGGGTCAACGGTGGGGCGACGACGGCCACGGGGGGTGTGGTCGCCACGCTTGGCTGGGGAAGAGTGATGTCCATGGAAGAGTAGAGGTGGGCCACCCGGAAATGGAGAGCGGCCAGCCATTGGGGACGGCGGGGCGTACGAATTCGGGTGGTCACGAGAGGGGGGGACGCCGTGAAAGGGCGCCTCCGGGATGAGAGGTATGGGGTGGTGAGGGGCATATCCAACGGGGGGGTAGGGAGGGTGTGGCGGGAGTTGTTTGACTGCGATGTCGTGTAGGGCAGAATCAGCGGGGGGGTATGGGGGGGGTTGCAAGTGTTCACCTACGAGCTTGGGGCGCGAGGGCTCGCGGTGCGCATCGAGGCGGCGCTGTGCGACGGCGGGGTGCGGAAGAGTACTCGCATCAACAACAGCATCCTCGGCCGACAGCGAGTCGAAACGAGCTGTCAAGTGTGCCACTTGCGCAACGAGCAGCACGAGAGGATCCGGGGGGTGTTCGAGGGGGAGGGTGTGCACGTGGTGGCCCTCCGGAAAGTGTGCGAGGTGAGCGACGTGGCGGCGCTGAGCGACATGGGGGTGCGGACTAGCACCCGCAGCAACAACAGCACCCGTGGCCGACTGCAAGTCGAAACGAGCTGTCAAGCGCGCCACTTGTGCAAAGATCTGCGCGAGAGTATCCGGGGGGTGTTCGAGGGGGAGGGTGTGCAGGTGGTGGCTGTCCGGAAAGTGTGCGAGGTGAGCATCGTGGCGGCGCTGAGCTACAGGGGGGTGCGATATAGCACCCGCAGCAGGAGGAGCAGCAATGGCGGCCGACCGCGAGTCGAGATACGCGTCAAGGCGCGTCAGTTGCACACGCAGCAGCTCGAGAACACCCTGGGTATTATGGACAGTGCTCTGCTGAGAGCCTGGGTGAGGGGAATCAACAGGTGCAACAGGCGGGTTTTTTTGCGCCATTTCGACAGAGGGCGAAAAAGAAAGAGCTGGATTAAAAACAGGCAGCGGTAAAAACCGCTAGCCGGACTCGTGCCTAACAGCGGTATGCAAAGAGACGGCCTGATGCCCGCCGACCCCTCGGCCTGTAGCCCCGGGGTGTCTCAGAGCACCTTTTCTGTATCCTCCACCCAGTGTGGGGCACAAGTCGAGGCCAAGGCCAGGACAGGTGGAGCGCTGCGCTGATGGCCTAGTCGCTAAGCTGATATGGAAATAAAAAAGGTAAGCTACGGCTAGCGTGCAACCTGTGGATGCGTATTCACCCGACAGTGCACCCCCCCGTTCTCCAGCTTGGACCTGTGTGCACCCTGTCCACACACGACGAGTGCGTCGGTGTGGGTGGCTGGCTATCTCCGGCGGGTGGCTGACTTAAGAGGGTGGTGGCGGGTTTTAAAAAATCGCAGTTTATACTGGCGATACCGCCGACTACAAGTTGAAAGTACTAGGTGTCTATAGAAACTTGCCTTCTGCGGGAGAGCTGTCGATCGCAGCTCGCCGAACCAGGTTGTCGCGGGTGAGTGACGTGAGGCGGGGGCCCATAACCTATTGAACCATGCAAACACAGTTAGTGTGGAAGATAACGTACGCAAACGTAGTTACAGTCACAGTCCCGCAAACGGAACAGTTAAGGCGACAACCAGCCTACAGGCGTGGTGTCGGGACAACAGAAGTGTTAGAGCTGTAGCCTAGCGACAGCTCTGTACCGAGTCAAACAGTTTATCGGTATGTCCGATCTAGACATGTACTAATCATATCTAGAATAGCTTACAGTAGCTATCTGCAACTAATACGTATGCGGTATTACTTACAACAATGTCACCGTGGTAAAACAATGACAAGCGTTACCCCTATTTGACGCGCCGACACATACATCTCGTCCACCTTCTGCCTTTGCGCGAATCTCACGCAACCCTCCCTCCCGTTTCCCTCAATTGGTGTACGTCCCGGGCTCTTGCGGACCCTTGCGAGCAAAAACGTAAAAGAGTAACACTTTTGGCAAACGAAGCCTCCCTTGCTTTGTAAATACCGTATCGCTAGTCGCTACCAGTACATGTACAATATGTACCAATACCATGGATAGTGTTTTGTTTCAATGGGTTGGTCCACTGTAGAGACGCTATATGTGAGTGTTTCAAAAAGGATGGCACCGCGCCATGGTCTAGATACGCAACCAATTACCATGCATATGCTACCAAGTAGTTTTCGCAAACCTACTAGCCACCGACCGTAGCCCGCGTGCCAAGATGAAGCCGGAAATGATGCGTGACCACGCCGCAAAGTGCATTCAGCTATTCAGCTTGTGCACGCGCGAGTATGCCACTCTTTGCGTCGCTTGCGGGCTTTGAGTTGCGAAGGTGGGCAGCGTTGACTGCATAGCGAATTATAATATCTATACGACTGAAAATAACGGGCTAGGGGGCCGAGATGAGGGTTGTGGGGAGGGGAATGCCTTGAAAGTGGGCTTTCGCAGCTGCATTTTGCCGGTGCCGATATTCACTTATTAGTACTGATAACGCAAAGGTAATCAAAAAAGTTTGAGCTTGTTTTCTTAACCCGGGCTTACTAATAGTGTTTTTTAATGCCGCGTAAGCGTATCGCTACGCGAAGAGTATATAACAGCATGATCATTAAAAGCATGAGTGTGTTTTCTAAACCTCGGCTTGACCGTGGATATCATTACACAATAAGCAAACAAGGTCTGGCCCGGATTTTTTACCGACGGGGATACGGTGCCCGTAGCCCTAAACGCGCTTTCCTTGCGATGCGTGGGCTTCAATTGTAACAATTACTACTTACACGATGAGACGCAAACGCTGGTTGTTGACGGATTGGAAGCCAACACCCTTGCCCATTATTTGACGACATCGCGTGGAATCACGGCAGTTTTGCCGTGCTTCAATGGCTGTATTCTTTGATAGGACCACTACATCATTTTTGAGTATGGGTGCTCGGCCTCACGCCAAGTGGCGCTTCTCATGTTCGGAAGTGTCCGCGATGCAATGAGTCCCCGGGTGCTCTCCGTGGCTCGGGCTCCTCCTCCACGACCTCGTCTTCTTCCATGGACGCCGATCTCCATGCTTATGGACCACATCCCCCGTTGTCCTTGCTCACATTATGTTATTCTGCTCCGTGATCGCATTGTTCATGTTTGGGAGGAGTTAATGGCTGAGGCGGGGGAAATAAAAGGGAGAGACTTGCGTTTGGAGGTTCGCCGAATCCGGTGTGGGGCCTCCCGAGATCGCCCTGGGGATTTCGTATGGTTGGATTTCGCGGCTCTGCGTATATATAAGCACTTGGTTGTGGAGGTTACGGTCACTAGTGCGCGCACGAATTCCAACGTTCCGGCTGTGGGGGCTTCGCTTCCTCTTCGTGGCAGTTTGGCGATGGGGGCTCAACATGCTAAGATTGATGTTGACCTCCGCAATTCGTCCTCCCTTGGCACGCCTTCCATTCAGTCCGTTCATGACTATCACCCCTATGCTCTTGAGGACGGGGGTCGGTTGTAAGGCTAGGGATCGATGATATCATCCGGACTATATCGACGTATTTCGTGGTGGTTTCAGAGACTCCGAATGCGAAATACACCCGAAATCGCAGCGAAATGCGCTTGTAAAATATCGACGATACCATGGATCCCTAGCCTTAGTCGGTTGGCTCCCATAGCGGTTGACCTTGTTGATCGCTTGGCCATTTTGGTGGTAGTTCGACGTTTCCCAAGCATGGGTGCGGCGGACTCTCGCTCTTTACGGGCTAAAAGTTATGCCGCCCGCATAAAGGAGTTTGTACCGTTGTATGGCGCTCTGCATTTGTTCCCTTCCGTCGATTTCTTGGGAATGTGCGTCGTGGGT